>JAAAWM010012078.1:0-164530 GCA_036873465.1 Thinopyrum obtusiflorum
CCGGCCTCATTTAAACTTGCCTAGATAGGTAGCTTTCATATGCTTCACCCCTTACCATGTTTAATAATATTTAATATTGTTGGGTACATAAACGAGAGCAAACTAAATAACTTGAATGTGGTGTTTCGTCAATATGCAACTCGTTGCATATTGAGCTCCACTTAATTTGTAGTATTGTTTGTGCACTTTGTCATGCCATGCCTCATTAAACCGGACATGCATCATACTTGATTGTGCATCATGCCATGTTGATGTGATGGTTGTTTACCATGTTATTTGCTTCTTTCCGGTTTGCTTCTCTCGTTAGCTTCGGTTTCGTTCTGGAGTTGTGAGGATTCGTTCGACTACGCCCGTTTGTCTTCCTCATGGACTCGTTCTTCTTCCTTGCGGAATCTCAGGCAAGATGACCATTACCCTCGATATCACTTCTATCTTTGCTTGCTAGTTGTTCGTTCTATCGTTATGTTGCGCTACCTACCACTTGTTTATCATGCCTCCCATATTGCCATGTCAAGCCTCTAACCCACCTTCCTAGCAAACCGTTGTTTGGCTATGTCACCGCTTTGCTCAGCCCCTCTTATAGCGTTGCTAGTTGCAGGTGAAGATGAAGTTTGTTCCATGTTGGAACATGGACATGTTGGGATATCACAATATCTCTTATTTAATTAGTGCATCTATATACTTGGTAAAGGGTGGAAGGCTTGGCCTTATGCCTGGTGTTTTGTTCCACTCTTGCCACCCTAGTTTTCCGTTATACCGGTGTTATGTTCCTTGATTTTTGCGTTCCTTACGCGGTTCCCCCCCCCCCCCCCCCCCCCCCCCCCCCCCCCCCCCCCCCCCCCCCCCCCCCCCCCCCCCCCCCCCCCCCCCCCCCCCCCCCCCCCCCCCCCCCCCCCCCCCCCCCCCCCCCCCCCCCCCCCCCCCCCCCCCCCCCCCCCCCCCCCCCCCCCCCCCCCCCCCCCCCCCCCCCCCCCCCCCCCCCCCCCCCCCCCCCCCCCCCCCCCCCCCCCCCCCCCCCCCCCCCCCCCCCCCCCCCCCCCCCCCCCCCCCCCCCCCCCCCCCCCCCCCCCCCCCCCCCCCCCCCCCCCCCCCCCCCCCCCCCCCCCCCCCCCCCCCCCCCCCCCCCCCCCCCCCCCCCCCCCCCCCCCCCCCCCCCCCCCCCCCCCCCCCCCCCCCCCCCCCCCCCCCCCCCCCCCCCCCCCCCCCCCCCCCCCCCCCCCCCCCCCCCCCCCCCCCCCCCCCCCCCCCCCCCCCCCCCCCCCCCCCCCCCCCCCCCCCCCCCCCCCCCCCCCCCCCCCCCCCCCCCCCCCCCCCCCCCCCCCCCCCCCCCCCCCCCCCCCCCCCCCCCCCCCCCCCCCCCCCCCCCCCCCCCCCCCCCCCCCCCCCCCCCCCCCCCCCCCCCCCCCCCCCCCCCCCCCCCCCCCCCCCCCCCCCCCCCCCCCCCCCCCCCCCCCCCCCCCCCCCCCCCCCCCCCCCCCCCCCCCCCCCCCCCCCCCCCCCCCCCCCCCCCCCCCCCCCCCCCCCCCCCCCCCCCCCCCCCCCCCCCCCCCCCCCCCCCCCCCCCCCCCCCCCCCCCCCCCCCCCCCCCCCCCCCCCCCCCCCCCCCCCCCCCCCCCCCCCCCCCCCCCCCCCCCCCCCCCCCCCCCCCCCCCCCCCCCCCCCCCCCCCCCCCCCCCCCCCCCCCCCCCCCCCCCCCCCCCCCCCCCCCCCCCCCCCCCCCCCCCCCCCCCCCCCCCCCCCCCCCCCCCCCCCCCCCCCCCCCCCCCCCCCCCCCCCCCCCCCCCCCCCCCCCCCCCCCCCCCCCCCCCCCCCCCCCCCCCCCCCCCCCCCCCCCCCCCCCCCCCCCCCCCCCCCCCCCCCCCCCCCCCCCCCCCCCCCCCCCCCCCCCCCCCCCCCCCCCCCCCCCCCCCCCCCCCCCCCCCCCCCCCCCCCCCCCCCCCCCCCCCCCCCCCCCCCCCCCCCCCCCCCCCCCCCCCCCCCCCCCCCCCCCCCCCCCCCCCCCCCCCCCCCCCCCCCCCCCCCCCCCCCCCCCCCCCCCCCCCCCCCCCCCCCCCCCCCCCCCCCCCCCCCCCCCCCCCCCCCCCCCCCCCCCCCCCCCCCCCCCCCCCCCCCCCCCCCCCCCCCCCCCCCCCCCCCCCCCCCCCCCCCCCCCCCCCCCCCCCCCCCCCCCCCCCCCCCCCCCCCCCCCCCCCCCCCCCCCCCCCCCCCCCCCCCCCCCCCCCCCCCCCCCCCCCCCCCCCCCCCCCCCCCCCCCCCCCCCCCCCCCCCCCCCCCCCCCCCCCCCCCCCCCCCCCCCCCCCCCCCCCCCCCCCCCCCCCCCCCCCCCCCCCCCCCCCCCCCCCCCCCCCCCCCCCCCCCCCCCCCCCCCCCCCCCCCCCCCCCCCCCCCCCCCCCCCCCCCCCCCCCCCCCCCCCCCCCCCCCCCCCCCCCCCCCCCCCCCCCCCCCCCCCCCCCCCCCCCCCCCCCCCCCCCCCCCCCCCCCCCCCCCCCCCCCCCCCCCCCCCCCCCCCCCCCCCCCCCCCCCCCCCCCCCCCCCCCCCCCCCCCCCCCCCCCCCCCCCCCCCCCCCCCCCCCCCCCCCCCCCCCCCCCCCCCCCCCCCCCCCCCCCCCCCCCCCCCCCCCCCCCCCCCCCCCCCCCCCCCCCCCCCCCCCCCCCCCCCCCCCCCCCCCCCCCCCCCCCCCCCCCCCCCCCCCCCCCCCCCCCCCCCCCCCCCCCCCCCCCCCCCCCCCCCCCCCCCCCCCCCCCCCCCCCCCCCCCCCCCCCCCCCCCCCCCCCCCCCCCCCCCCCCCCCCCCCCCCCCCCCCCCCCCCCCCCCCCCCCCCCCCCCCCCCCCCCCCCCCCCCCCCCCCCCCCCCCCCCCCCCCCCCCCCCCCCCCCCCCCCCCCCCCCCCCCCCCCCCCCCCCCCCCCCCCCCCCCCCCCCCCCCCCCCCCCCCCCCCCCCCCCCCCCCCCCCCCCCCCCCCCCCCGCATGTGTATGTGTGTTTCTATAGCTTAATATCTTACAGAAAGAATCAACCTAAACGCTGTCCGGTGCGCGCACGCTATCAAACGCGCTGGAACGGCCGCACCAGAGCCGTCCATCTCGCGCGACCGTACGACACGTGGCGTGGTGGACCGACTAGGGGGCAGACAGACACGTGACGGTGGGTTTGTTGCTACACGCCCAGATTTTTTTCCTCCATCCTCCCGTTTCCCCGTTCCCCACTCCCACTCCACACTCCGCCCGATGACGAGTGAAACGCCAAATCCTCCACGAAATCCCTAGGGCTTCGCGGCGAGCACGGCCAGCGGGGGAGCCGGCGACTAGTTAATTGACAGAGAAAGATGACGGCCCAGCGAAGGATTCCGCAGCAGTTCGACGGGGTGAGGGCGGCACGCGCATGCCAGAGAAGGAGGAGAAGGAAACGGCGACGGGGGAGGGGGTGGAGCTGGTGGTTCTGCGCGGGGCGATGACGACCCGGAGACGCCAGATCCAGCTGCTTCGACAACCCGAGGTCAGTTTCTCCTACGTTTCCCCCTCGCCCGCACATCTCGTGGTTGCTGGGGTTTCGTCGTCGACGCCCTCGGCGTCATCAACGACTGCAGGAGTGAATCATTGCGCGGGGGGTATATCAAATGGAGAGGCTCCCGGGGAGGAGGAGGGGGCGAGGGAGGGATTTTGCTGGCTGATTATTTCGTGGAGGTGCTCCAGACCTTTTTCACGCCATTGGGACTGCAGCATCGTCTGTTTTCTCTTTGTTATATGCATCTGCTTCTGAAAAATCCTAGGATACTGCAATCTGCTGCTGAAGTAGGGTTCACCCAGTAACGTAGGCAATTAGACATAGGCAATACTGTGTTTTTGTGGGCAATTAGACATAGATTAGTATGCAATTTACTAGGCAATTTTGTTCAATGTTTTTAGGCACTTATGCAGTATTGGTGTCTCCAGTAGCAGGCAAGTTTTACAATACTCCCCCCCCCCCCCCCCCCCCCCCCCCCCCCCCCCCCCCCCCCCCCCCCCCCCCCCCCCCCCCCCCCCCCCCCCCCCCCCCCCCCCCCCCCCCCCCCCCCCCCCCCCCCCCCCCCCCCCCCCCCCCCCCCCCCCCCCCCCCCCCCCCCCCCCCCCCCCCCCCCCCCCCCCCCCCCCCCCCCCCCCCCCCCCCCCCCCCCCCCCCCCCCCCCCCCCCCCCCCCCCCCCCCCCCCCCCCCCCCCCCCCCCCCCCCCCCCCCCCCCCCCCCCCCCCCCCCCCCCCCCCCCCCCCCCCCCCCCCCCCCCCCCCCCCCCCCCCCCCCCCCCCCCCCCCCCCCCCCCCCCCCCCCCCCCCCCCCCCCCCCCCCCCCCCCCCCCCCCCCCCCCCCCCCCCCCCCCCCCCCCCCCCCCCCCCCCCCCCCCCCCCCCCCCCCCCCCCCCCCCCCCCCCCCCCCCCCCCGGGCATGGGTAGTGGTTCAGGCGACTTGGCTGATGGGTTTGCGACTTAGCACAATGGGATAGGCGAGTTGGTTGGATGGGTCCGGCGATTTTTTTTTGTGGGGATGTAGTGGTTTAGGTGACTTCATCTATGGGTTAGGTGACCCTAGAAGACAGGGAATAGGCATGTTTGTTGGGGTGCCTCTGGTGATTGTTTTGGGGGCGTGTAGTGGTTTAGCCGACTTGGTTGATGGGTTAGGCGACCTAGCACAACAGGATAAGCGAGTTGGTTGGATGGGTCCGGTGATTTTTTTGGGCCACGTGTAGTGCTTCAGGCATATATGGGTTAGGCGACCTAGAATACGGGAATAGGCGAGTTCGTTGGGCGGCTCCGGTGATATTATTTGGGGCTGTGTAAAACTGCTGGGCCAGGGAGATGCGGGAAAATGGATGTCCTTGCCTAGTTTTCACTAATTTCTGGTTGCCTGCGGAGAGAACAAAAGAAGAATGTAAATAGTTCAGAAGTAAACTACGTAGTTAAATTGGAAAACGTTGCCTACATAAACACTAACCCTTACCTGCTCTAATCTTGTAAAACTATCCTACAAACCAACTGTAAAACTTGCCTACAAAACTAATTCACTAAAAATTTGTAAAAATCAAACATCTTGCCCTCCCTGAGCTGCTGGAGAAATACTACTGCTGGAGAAACTACTGATACAAGTATTGTGAAAAGCTTCATATGATGCAGTAACTATTTTTTGAACTCATGGACTTCTTTCCACTTATCATCGTCGGTAACTATTTATTTTATGTGTTTTGAACTTGCATGAAATTATATGATCATGTATTTCTTTCGCAAAATAGAAATCAACAGTGTTAGCTTCATATGATGCAGTAGCATCTTCTGAAGAAAAAATGTGTCAAGCAAAGAAAACTGAACTTGTGGGAAATATCTTCAATCGTCCACACACAGAAATCACAGGCGTCAAAAAAATAAACAAGATGCGTGAATCAAAACGATGTAAGTCACCAGTGCAACTTTGTTGCTCAGCTAGCATCTATTACTCTTTCCCCAAGCACAAGGGGAACAGCTTATCTAACAATTTGATGATAAGTTTAGAAGACACACGTCTTTTCACACATAAGCAAAACGCATGTAGTATGTGGAATTGCCTACTCATGCTGGACAAGTGTTTGTAAAACTTGCCTAGTTACTGGAGAAACTATTGTGCACAAAAGTGCCTAACCGCTGAACAAAAATACCTACATTCCAGTGCTGTAACACAAAAACTTGCCCTCCGGTGCTGTGAAAAAATGTCTATCCTCCTGGTTGACAACAGTATTGTAAAACTTGCCTGCTACTGGAGACACCAATACTGCATAAGTGCCTAAAAACATTGAACAAAATTGCCTAGTAAATTGCATACTAATCTATGTCTAATTGCCCACAAAAACACAGTATTGCCTATGTCTAATTGCCTACGTTACTGGGTGAACCCTACTTCAGCAGCAGATTGCAGTATCCTAGGATTTTTCAGAAGCAGATGCATATAACAAAGAGAAAACAGACGATGCTGCAGTCCCAATGGCGTGAAAAAGGTCTGGAGCACCTCCACGAAATAATCAGCCAGCAAAATCCCTCCCTCGCCCCCTCCTCCTCCCCGGGAGCCTCTCCATTTGATATACCCCCCGCGCAATGATTCACTCCTGCAGTCGTTGATGACGCCGAGGGCGTCGACGACGAAACCCCAGCAACCACGAGATGTGCGGGCGAGGGGGAAACGTAGGAGAAACTGACCTCGGGTTGTCGAAGCAGCTGGATCTGGCGTCTCCGGGTCGTCATCGCCCCGCGCAGAACCACCAGCTCCACCCCCTCCCCCGTCGCCGTTTCCTTCTCCTCCTTCTCTGGCATGCGCGTGCCGCCCTCACCCCGTCGAACTGCTGCGGAATCCTTCGCTGGGCCGTCATCTTTCTCTGTCAATTAACTAGTCGCCGGCTCCCCCGCTGGCCGTGCTCGCCGCGAAGCCCTAGGGATTTCGTGGAGGATTTGGCGTTTCACTCGTCATCGGGCGGAGTGTGGAGTGGGAGTGGGGAACGGGGAAACGGGAGGATGGAGGAAAAAAATCTGGGCGTGTAGCAACAAACCCACCGTCACGTGTCTGTCTGCCCCCTAGTCGGTCCACCACGCCACGTGTCGTACGGTCGCGCGAGATGGACGGCTCTGGTGCGGCCGTTCCAGCGCGTTTGATAGCGTGCGCGCACCGGACAGCGTTTAGGTTGATTCTTTCTGTAAGATATTAAGCTATAGAAACACACATACACATGCCCCCCCCCCCCCCCCCCCCCCCCCCCCCCCCCCCCCCCCCCCCCCCCCCCCCCCCCCCCCCCCCCCCCCCCCCCCCCCCCCCCCCCCCCCCCCCCCCCCCCCCCCCCCCCCCCCCCCCCCCCCCCCCCCCCCCCCCCCCCCCCCCCCCCCCCCCCCCCCCCCCCCCCCCCCCCCCCCCCCCCCCCCCCCCCCCCCCCCCCCCCCCCCCCCCCCCCCCCCCCCCCCCCCCCCCCCCCCCCCCCCCCCCCCCCCCCCCCCCCCCCCCCCCCCCCCCCCCCCCCCCCCCCCCCCCCCCCCCCCCCCCCCCCCCCCCCCCCCCCCCCCCCCCCCCCCCCCCCCCCCCCCCCCCCCCCCCCCCCCCCCCCCCCCCCCCCCCCCCCCCCCCCCCCCCCCCCCCCCCCCCCCCCCCCCCCCCCCCCCCCCCCCCCCCCCCCCCCCCCCCCCCATCCAACCAACTCGCCTATCCCATTGTGCTAGGTCGCCTAACCCATCAACCAAGTCGCCTAAACCACTACACGACCCCCAAAAAAATCGCCGGACCCATCCAACCAACTCGCCTATCACGTTGTGCTATGTCACCTAACCCATCAACCAAGTCGCCTCGACCACTACACGGCCCTCAATACAATCGCCGGAGCCGCCCCAACAAACTCGCCTATCCCATTGTGCTAGGTCGCCTAACCCATGAACCCAGTTGCCTAACCATTGCTAGGAAGAGTTAAAGCCAGGCTGAACACGACATGGGTGGGCGTGGTAGTTTTAGTACCGTAGCATCAGACGCGCCAGTAGCAGGAGCTGTCGCAACACAAAAATTCACACCTATGACATCTTGGACAGGAGCAGCTCCCAATTCTGGTGACTCGCCCACACCCTCAATAGAAATAGGGACTCTTTCAGGTTAGGCTTGTGTGCAGTATGGAGGGCCACCATCACAATCAGGAAACTCATCAGGGAGCTCATTGAGATCACTGCCAACCATCTGCACATTTTAGAAGACAGAAATAGGGGGAAGGAATTAATACGTAAGCGACATAATGTAAATGAAACACTTTTATCATTTTTTCCTTCGGTGATCTAAGCAGAACTCAATGAACAGGGGCATTTTTTCAGAAATCAGCAGAAGACAGCAAATTCAATGAGCAGCTTTTATAGGATGCAGGAATTTTTTCTACTACTAGTTTTCAGGCTTCTTATGGCTACTTTGTGTTTTTGTAAGCAACCAGACTTTACTACTTGTTTTTTCTGTAAGCAACTACAATAGCTTATTGACCAGTTTTTACTATACACAGATTACTAACACAAATAACTATGTTTTTTTTCTTTTGCTATAGAAGCAAGGTGCAAGACAATAGACAAGATACAATTCAAGAGCCAACAGTTTTTCATCTAGCATTCAGTTCTACAGGTGTAGGGGGAGGCAAGAACAGGGGACAAGATTGAAGTGAGGTTCTGCCGCACTTCGGTGCAGGGGGCAATTTTTGCATGTAGCAAATGAGGGCTGGTAGGTACAAAGAGGGAAATCCACTAGTTCTAGAACTAAAAGAAGTTCATGGCCAAAAATATTGGAACAGTATTTTTACCTTTGCTGTTTTCATTGGGAGAAATTTGCCCAGCTCTGGCGATATTTTTGCCCACAATTCTCTAGAATTTTGCCTGATCAGCATGAAGAGTTTCAGACACAATTGCGTTTTTCAGATTTTTTCCCAGTATTTTTTTGCTTGATTTTTGCCCTTTTTATTGTGTTTTTCACTGCGGGAGGGGAACTCCCCACCTCTAGGCCATGCCGTGCGGCGGCGGCTAGGGCCCCGGGGGGAGAAGAAGTTGCATGGGGATTTGTGCTGGTGGCACTAGTGCAGAATCGGGCTATTGTCCCGGTTCGTAAGGACCTTTAGTCCCGGTTCTGCAACCGGCACTAAAGGGTGGGGACTAAAGGTCCTCCCCCTTTAGTCCTGGTTCAACACGAACCGGGACCAAAAGCCCACCACGTGGCATGAGCCCAAGCCGGGGGGCTGGGGGCCTTTAGTCCCGGTTGGTTACTCAAAGGTTTAGGGGTTTATGCGTTTTATGGTTTATTTTTCCTTTTAATTTTGTGTTTTCCATTTAATTCTTTTTTATTTCAAACATATTTTACGCTACTACATATTGTACACGTTATGCATATATATAAATAGAATTTCTCATAGAACCGATTATATATATATCATCGAATTTCTCGCACGACCATTCACATACACACATATATATATACAATTTGGTATATACAATTTCTCCTACAATTTGCAGATCATTACATTGAGGCATTACAGCTTGTAATGGTATTCTCCTTTGGGATCTATGACCTGGTCGAGCAAAAATCCCGCTATTTCCTTTTGAATCGCTCGTACGCGATTCTCTGGTAGGAGCTTATCCCGCATGTCCCTCATCCGTAAAGAAGGAGATCAATATGCATGTATTAGTTGTGTGTCTATATATTAGATAATGATGTAAAATTTGTGAATAGTGTTTTGGCAAACGTACCCATTGGTTTCTATCATCTTTGCTCCTTTCGGACGTCATCATGCGAATGTTCTCGCAAACGTAGTATGCACATAAATCAGTCCCCGGCGCCTGCTTCAGGGCCTTTACGAGAATAGAATTAAATAAGATAATAATTAATCAAGCATGATAATGGTATTGAAACTAGAATTAAAGAGATGTTAGCTAGCTAGTACTACTTAATTAATTACCTTGGGTCGCACCCATTTCAGCTTTTGTTTCCATTGGCCTTTAACCTGTTTGATGAACTTTTCCCAAGCCCTGCCCGCCCGCAAAGAAAATGAATAAAGGAGTTGTTAATTGGTTGATATCAGGAAACGAACTAAAGAGGCCGACATAGTGCGATAATGATTGAAATTACCTGTAGACCATCCCCCTCACGATTGCGTAGTCATTAGCCTCTTTAAGTAGTGAGTCCAGTACTTGAACTTTTTCCTCGTCAACTTCAATGGTTAGCAGGATCCAGTGGAAACTGCATGCGCACACGTTTGTCTATATAATTAAACGGGCATGTCCATAACTCATCAGCTACACTTATTAATATCTAGAAAGCAAAAACATAATTTGTAGTACAAGACAGTGTCACTCACCCGAAGTTGTAAGGAAGTAGTATTTCTGGTTGGGTATTTAGTCGCACCAAGAACTCTAGCAAGCTTTTCTCTGTGTATGGTCGATCATATTCACGTGACCATGTATCTTCATTAATGGTATTTGGGTCAATGAACCCAATGCCATAGCGTCCAGCTTTTTTCATTTCATACATCTTCATTCTGCATAATACCACATAAAAGTATATAGTGAGGATAATTACAGTTAATGAACGAGCACTACAGCTAGCTAGAGACTTAAATTACAGAAAGAAATCACTTACAGACAATAGCAACTGATGATAGATTTGTCGAGTGCGCCTTGATTGAATAACTGAAAAAGTTCTTGAAACTCAACCCACAGAGCTTTTTCATGGAAGTAATGCTCTGCCTGGACTCTCACCATGAGGGACTATCGATCAGTAGTCTTTAATTCTTTCATATACCATTGATGCAATTTATACATTCTCGTTGATAGACACTTGATTTCCTCAGGCTTGACCAGAGGTTCGCCACGGGCATATTTCCATTTTAGTTCCTCCTCTTTAAATGTTTCCATGGGCTCTATCTCCAGGAGTTGATAAACAGTGACACTGGCCTCTTCAGCCATCCTTCTATGGTCGTCGGTTATTACCAGCTGATCGGCGCCGGTACTCACATGCGTTGATACAATGAGCGGGGGGATCGATTGCACCGCCTGTTCTCCCAGCTGGGGAACAATTTTCCCGCTTTTTTTGTCAGCTGCTTGGCTCGAGCTTGACTCTTTTTTCTGTGCTTGATATGACTTCTTGATTTGGCGCTCATAGTCTGAGTCCCTATGCTTGGGAGCTGGTGGTTCAGCCATACGAATAAAGTGGTCAATGACATGCTCAGGTACTTTCTCCTCTGGCGGCGGGGGCGGTTTTGGTCCAAAATGGGCCTTCACTTGGGCCCTCACTTTGACTTTGTTTTCCTCTTCAGTCAGGTCGTAAGGCAACCTCGGAAGAGGCTTGAGGCTTGGACCAAATATGTATTTCTTGCCTCCTGTTGTACCGCTAGCCGCCGTAGCTGTGGCGCCTCTCTTCCACTGTTGCTTAGGCGGCAGAGCCCGCTGAGGCGGCGGAGATGGCTGACGCGGTGCCTGACTTGGAGGAGGAGTCGGCTGACGCGGTGCCGGACTTGGAGGAGGAGGATTCGGCTGACGCGGTGCCAGACTTGGAGGAGGAGGAGTGGACTAATGCGGTGCCGGACTTGGAGGAGCAGGAGTCTGCTAAGGCGGTGGCTGACTTGGAGGAGCGGGAGTATGCTGACGCGGTGGCGGACTTGGAGGAGGTGCCGGCTAACGCGATGTCGGTGGCCTTGGAAAGGCGATGCAATACTTTCTCCATAGAATGATACGATGTATGGCCTCTCCCAGTGTGCGCTCGTCGTCACCTCCAGGAATGTCAAGCTCTAGCCCCGAATATTGTGCCACCACTTCATCAACCCCGACATGAGCATAGCCAGCTGGAATCGGATTGCAATGGAAGGTTGCTTCAGGGGGATTTGTATAAGCAATGCCGTCCGCCACCTTCATGGATATGTTCTTCATTTTAAAGTGTAGCTCACAAGTTGTCGTATCTATGATATCATCCACAGGGTATCTATCCAGCAGTGCATCATTGCCCGGGGCGGAACCCACACTGCTTCTCGGCATGGATGGGACGGTGCTATCCAATGCTGGATCTGCTAGCGGCTGTCGCTGTTGAGACCCCCTTTCCTGGCTAAGTGAGTCGATCTGCTGTTGCTGCCACTGGTAAGCAAGTGCCAACTCCGTGTGCCTTGATTCTAGGCCTTGAAGGCGGTCTGCTTCCTCCATCCTCTGCTCCTCCTCCAGCTTCCTCTTCTTCTCCTCCTACTGCTTCTTTCTCGCACGGCTTTTGTAGTCGGCGTTCCAGTCCGTAAACCCCTCAAACCACGGAACAATGCCTTTGCCTCGTGTTCTTCCCGGGTGTTCAGGATTCTTCAGGGCTCGCGTAAGCTCGTCGTTCTCTCTGTTGGGCGTGAACACCCCCGTTCGAGCCTCTTCTATTGCAACAAGTAAACTGAGGTCGGCTCCTTTAAGACTTGCCCGCTCCAAAACCTCGCATGTCTTTGGGTCCAACGTCCCCCCATGCGCATAGAACCAAGTCCTGGACCTGGGGGGCCAGCTCAATGTAACTGGAGTGACCCCTGCATCCATCATCTGTTGCTCAGCGAGATCCCACTTAGGCCTGGCCACCTCGTAGCCACCTGGCCCCAGCTTATGGTGCCACTACTTTTTGGCGGCATTAATCTTCTTTATTCTCGACCGTTCCTGAGCTACTTCCGATTCCTTGAATTTCACGAAAGCGTCCCAGTGATCTCTTGCCTTCTCCAGTGTTCCCTTGAATTCTGGAGTCTTCCTTCCTACATTGACGTATGCGGCCCATATACTTTTCTTGTGGTTGTTGAATGATATCGACATCTTCTTAAGAGCAGGGTTCTTGACTTTCTCCACATCTGCATCTGTGAAATGATCTAGTAGGGTGAAATGTGACATGAGAGGTTCCCAAAGTTGATCTTTTGCTCTTTGGTCGACAAAAGTAACATCTGGATGTTCCTTTGCTGGCTTTCTCCATTCTTGAATGGAGATCGGGATTTGGTCCCTGACAATAACTCCACATTGACGAATGAACTTGTTCGCATTCTTCTTAGGTTCGCGCGGTTCGCCATTAGGTTTGATGGCGTCGATGTTGTACTTTATGCCATCCTTCAACATTTTGGCCGAGCCTCGAACTGTCCTGCTGCTTGTAGAAGACTTGCTCAATCTGGAGGGCTAAAAGAAGAAATATCGATTCATTAATATATATACAAATCAATTAAAACATGTGATGATCACCAGATGCCTGCTTATATAAATACACCTCGCCGGTCTTTGTTATTTCAAGGACAACATTTCCTTCATCGAAGTTTTGGACTTCATCTATTCGTCCGTCTTCATCAAATATCATACCCTCACCGGTAGGGTTCAGATATTGCGAGCCGTCATCTTCTTCATTCCCATCTATGCTCGGGGAGCGTATGATATCGAACGTGGCCTCTTCTCCTTCTCTGTCGGTATTGTCCATAGCTTTTATTTAACTAATCCAGAAGAAAGATAGAACAATTTAGTATTCAAATTAGAATGCATGCATGCAATCAATAAGGAAAAACTGAATCATAGTAGATAATATACATCTCGAATAATCCAGATAATTGATATGCATCATCGAATATAATCTCGAATACATCGCCTCGAATATTATCGAATAATATAATCTTGAATACATCATCTCGAATATTATCTCGAATTCATCACTAGCTAATACAGATTGAATACTATTGAATAATCTAGTTCACTCACGGTGGACACCCAAAGAGAAGGAACCATCATAGGATCATAGCTCGGGTGAGATCCCTGAAGAACCTGCCAGGTATTGGAGAACCTGACGTCCAACGCAACTATGTAGCAACGGACGTGGTCATCCTCCTCCCTGACACGGTGACGTACCACCTCCGTGGGGGACGCCAGCCGCCGTACCGAATGTGGCCCATGCGCCAGCCATCAAAGAAGCTCCGGGTCGACGACGGGACCTGGGTTCCTCACCAAGATGCGCGCCCCTGAAGGTAGCACCTCCCAGTGCCAGCCCGGCGGAGCCTAGCCCCGGACATGGCGCCTCTGAAGCAGGACGTCGTCGTGAACGGGTCGACGACGAGGATGCGGGCTGGGCATCGTTGACATCGAGAAGAAATTCTATGCAAATGTAACATTTTTTAAATGCTTGGATTGTGATTTCTTATATATGAAGAAAACCTTTAGTCCCTTGCTATAGGAATAGGATTCAGAATCATAACGGATTATCTTAACCTTTAAGGGATTTAACAAAATGGCGCCATTTTGGATGTGCAGAAAATGGTCCATATTTTTCCTGATCTCATCTACCCTTCTATATGTCACGTTGTCTAGTGTCAAAGGATTCAAGAAAACCATGAATTCATCATTAGTCGGAAGTAACAGGCGCATGATGGTACGAAGCTCTCCAAAATTGTTTTGGAACGGACTACCGGATAGGATAATTAGCTTTTTGGTACGAAGTTCAGCAAGAGCCTTCCGAATATCGCTATTTGGAAGGTCTTGGTCGAACTTCGTAGCAAAAAGCGAATTATTCTATCAGGAACTCCGTTCCAAAACAACTTTGGAGAGCTTCGTATCATCATGCGTCTGTTACTTCCGGCTAATGATGAAGCCATGGATTTCTTCAATACTTTGACAGACAACGTGACATATAGAAGGATATATAGATGAGATCAGAAAAAAATTGAATCAACTTGTGCACATCCATAATGGGGGCATTCTTGATAAATCCCTTATTAAACGACTAAGAGAATCTATTGTATACATACATATACTAATTAATTGCAAATACATAACAAACTTTTGCAAATACAACATTAAAATATGCAAGTTTTGCAAATACTAATTGCTATACATTGGATCAAATGTCAAAATTCTAGTTACATTGGATGTCAAAATTCAAACTTCCTCTCAAATGTACATCTATGTCAAAATTCAAACTTTGACATATGATCAAATGTTGCATATATATTTGATCATATTTCACTCTAGATCAAACTTTGACATATGATCAAACTTTGACATATGATCAAATGTTGCATATGTCAAAATTCAAACTTTGACATATGATCAAACTTTGACATATGTCAAAATTCTTGCATCTAGTTACATTGGATCAAATATTGCATCATGAAATATGCAAAATTCAAACTTTTTTCTATATACATCTAATCATCTAGTGAAAAAAATGTCAAAATTCTTGCATCTATGTCAAAATTCCTCTCAAATGTCAAAATTCCTCTCAAATGTCAAAATTCCTCAACTTTTTTATATCTAACATTTATCTAGCTATAATTAAAAGTATAAAAAAACTAAAAACATTCATCGAACATTTATATATCTAACATTCATCTAACATTTCTATAACTAAAAGTATAAAAAACTAAAAAACATTCATCTAATTGACATTTATATATCTAACATTCATCTAATTAACATTTCTATAACTAAAATTTAAAAAAATAAAAAAACATTCATCTAACATTTATATACCTAATTCATTTAACATTTCTATAACTAAAAGTATAAAAAACTAAAAAACAGAAAATAGGAAAATGTGTGTGCGTGTGTGTGTGTTCATGCATGTGTGTGTGTGTGTGCGGGCTCGATGGGAGGGCGGCCATGGCGGCAGGTGCTCACAGCGGGGCGACGGCCGGCGAGGCGAGGCGAGTCGTCGGTGAGGGCGACGGCGCGCGAGCTCGGGGAGGGGGCGGCGTGACGGGGGCGGCGACGAGGGCGGCGCGTCGGGGGCGGCAACGATGTGGGCGGCGCGTCGGGGGCGACGACGGCGTGGGCGGCGACGGTGTCGGGGCGGGCGGTGCGTCGGGGGCGGCGGCGAGCTCTCCTCTGTAGTGGTCGAATTGGAAGAAGTAAAGGGAAATTTCAAGTGCTCTATATATATGCGACACCCTTTAGTCTTGGTTGGAGCCACCAACTGGGACTAAAGGCCAATTTTGGCCAGGCCAAGCGGCGGGAAGCGCACCACCTTTAGTCGCGGTTGGTGGCTCCAACCGGGACTAAAGGGGGGCCTTTAGTCGCGGTTGGAGCCACCAACCGGGACTAAAGGTGGTGGGCTTCCAGGCGAGGGCGCGGTGGATGTTTAGTCCCACCTCGCAAGTTGAGGGGCGCCAGGACCTATTTATAAGCCCCGGCGCAGGCACTGCATTGAGCTCCTCTCTAATGCAGGCCTTCTGGGCCTACCTCTGCTGCGCTGCCCTAGTGGGCCTGCATCCTGGCCCAACTACAGGTTGGGTTTCTAGTCGTATGCAGGCCGTTGTGGCCCAGTAGGCGGGTTTTTTTTAATTTATTTATTTTTTATTTTTTTCTGCTTTATTTATTTTCTTTTATTTCGGAGTTGTTTTTTGCTTTATTTAGAGTTTCTTTGTGAATCTTTTTGTTTTAGGTAAAAAAATTATAAACTTTCTGTTAGTGCCAGTAGTTTTCAAATTTGAATAGTTTAAATTTAAATTATTTTAATTTGTGAGAATCACTAGTTTGTGAATTACTTTACTTAAAAAATAGATTTTTTAGTGATTCTTTATTTTCTGTTTAATATTAGTATGTTTTATCATTATATTCAATTTGGTAATACTTAGGTTATTTAAAAAAATGAAATGCCTTTGTAACAGATGAGTTTTAGCCCAAAACCCTGATACTTCGAAAGAGATCCTCCATTTTGTACACGAAGTGCATCCTGTTTTTGCCGTAACCCTCTCAACTTTTTTGCACATGGTATGTCGGTGAAATGATGATACCATGCCAACTTTCATCCTTTTCAGAGTTCATTTGTAGTGCTTTTCAATTTCAGGGTCATTTAGCTCAAAAAATCAGTAAATGCAGGAAAAATAGCAAATGAAGTCAGATAGGGTTGAAAATTGATGATGTGGCTTTGAATGGTGCATACTGAACGCACAAAAAGTCTGGAGTTGAAATAAATTTAAAAAAAATGAAATGCCTTTGTAACAGATGACTTTTCATCCGAAACCCTGATACTTCGAAAGAGATTGTCCATTTTGGACACGAAGTGCATCCAGTTTTTGCCGTAACGCTCTCAACTTTTTAGCACATGCTATGTGGGTGAAATGATGATACCATGCCAACATTCAACCTTTTCAGAGTTCATTGGTAGTGCTTTCCAATTTCAGGGTCATTTAGCTCAAAAAAATCAGTAAATGCATGGAAAATAGCAAATAAAGTCAGAAAGGGTTGAAAATTGATGACGTTTGTCCGAAGCACATAAGTACATGTTTCAAATGCCAAAACACATAAGCACCCTAACTATTACAAAGATTCCCTCCGGTTTGTCCAAAGTGGGACTTTCCAGATATATAAGTCCGGAAACTCACTAAAGAAGAAAGTAATAACAGTGAAGCCGGTCACATCCCAGAGTGGGATCTTTGGGTGTAAAACTTTTTCTTCGCATCTGTCCCTTTGCGCCATAACCATGGACAATCTTCATCATTTAACTGGATGCTCAGGTCAATATTCACTGTGAAGGGAGCAATTTCATGAAACTTTTCATAATCTTCTGGCATGTCTGTCTTGTCATCCACTCCCACGATGTTTCTTTTCCCTGAGAGAACTATGTGGCACTTTGGCTCATCGTATGATGTATTCGCTTACTTATCTTTTCTTTTTCTCGGCTTGGTAGACATGTCCTTCACATAGAAAACCTACGTCACATTATTGGCTAGGAAGAATGGTTCGTCTGCGTATGCAAGATTGTTGAGATCCACTGTTGTCATTCCGTACTGCAGGTCTTCCATTACCCCGCCTCGTGTCAGATTGACCCATTTGCACCGAAACAAAGAGACCTTCAGACCACGTCCATAGTCAAGTTCCCATATCTCCTCTATGTAACCATAATATGTGTCATTTTCCCTCTTGGTTGCTGCATCAAAGCGGACACCACTGTTTTGGTTGGTGCTCTTTTTATCTTGGGCGATCATGTAAAAATGTATTCCCATTTATCTCGTACCCTTTGAAAGTCATTATATTCGAAGATGGTAACTGGGACAGCAAGTACAGGTCATCTTCAACAGCGTCGTCATGCATGGCACGTGTCTGCAACCATACGGCGAAAGTCCCCATTTGTTCACATGTAATCCAGTCGTCAGACTACTTCGGGTGTTTGGAGCGTAGAATATTCTTGTGTTCCTCGATATACGGAGCCACCAAGGCGGAATTTTGTAGAACTGTGTAGTGTGCTTGAGTGAGAGAATGCCCATCCATACATATTATTGCTTTCGGTCCTAGCGTGTCAGTTCCACCCAGTCTGCCCTTATGCCGTGATTCAGGAACACCAATCGGCTTAAGGTCAGGAATAAAGTCAACACAAAACTAAATTACCTCCTCATTTTCATGGCCCTTGGAGATGCTTCCTTCTGGCCTAGCATGGTTATGAACAAATTTCTTTAAGACTCCCATGGAACTCTCAAAGGGGAACATATTGTGTAGAAAGACAGGACCCAGACCGGCAATCTCTTCGCATAGGTGAACTAGGACGTGCATCATGATATTGAAGAAGGATGGTGGGAACACCAACTCAAAACTGACAAGGCATTGCACCGAATCATTCTCTAACCATGGTATGATTTCTGGATCGATTATCTTCTAAGAGATTGCATTGAGGAATGCACATAGCTTCACAATGGCTAATCGAACGTTTTCCGGTAGAAGCCCCCTCAATGCAACCGGAAGCAGTTGCGTCATAATCACGTGGCAGTCATGAGACTTTAGGTTCTGTAACTTTTTCTCTACCATATTTATTATTTCCTTTATATTCGACGAGAAGCCAGACGAGACCTTCATACTGAGCAGGCATTCAAAGAAGATTTCCTTCTCTTCTTTGGTAAGAGCATAGCTGGCATGACCCTGATGTATGCCATCTTTTCCGTGCATACGTTGCTGGTCCTCCCGTAACTCCGGTGTATCTTTTATCTTCCCATACATGCCCAAGAAGCCAAGCAGGGTCATGCAAAGATTCTTCATCACGTGCATCACGTCGATTGCAGAGCGGACCTCTAGGTATTTCCAATAGGGTAGGTCCCAAAATATAGATTTCTTCTTCCACATGGGTGCGCGTCTGTCAGCGTCATTCAGAACAGATTGTCCGCCAGGACCCTTTCCAAAGATTACCTTTAAATCCTTGACCATATCATGTACATCATCACCAGTACGGTGGCGTGGCTTTGTCCGGTGATATGCCTCACCTTTGAAATGCTTGCCTTTCTTTCTTACGGGATGCCTGCTCAGAAGAAATCGATGATGTCCCAGGTACACATTCTTCTTAAAATTATCCAAATATGTACTGTCGCTATCATCCAAACAGTGCGTGCATGCGCGGTATCCCTTGTTTGTCTGTCCTGAAAGGTTTCTGAGTGTAGGATAATCATTGATGGTCACAAACAGCAACACATGTAGGTCAAATTCTTCCTGATTGTCCTCATCCCACGCACGTACACCTTTTTCATTCCACGGCTGTAAGAGTTCTTCAACTAATGGCCATAGGTACACATCAATGTCGTTGCCGGGTTGCTTAGGGCCTTGGATGAGCACTGACATCATAATGTACTTCCACTTCATGCACACCCAAGGAGGAAGGTTATACATACATAGAGTCACAGGCCAGGTGCCATGATTGCTGCTCTACTCCCCAAAAGGATTAATGCCATCTATGCTTAGACCAAACCATATGTTCCTTGTGTCATCTGCAAAGTCCCTCCACTTCCTCTCGATTTTTCTCCACTGTGACCCATCAGCGGGTACTCTCAACTTCCCGTCTTTCTTATGGTCTTCTTTGTGCCATCGCATCAACTTGGCATGCTCTTTGTTTTGGAACAAATGTTTCAATCGTGGTATTATAGGAGCATACCAGATCACCTTGGCAGGAATCTTCTTCCTGGGGCGCTCGCCCTCAACATCACCAGGGTCATCACGGCTGATCTTATAGCGCAATGCACCGCATACCGGGCATGCATTCAAATCCACGTACTCACCACGGTAGAGGATGCAGTCATTAGGGCATGCATGTATCTTCTGCACCTCTAATCCTAGAGGGCAGACAGCCTTCTTTGCTTTCTACGTACTGTCAGGCAATTCCTTGTCCTTTGGAAGCATCTTCTTTAACATTATTAGCAACTTTCCAAATCCCTTGTCAGATACACCATTCTCTGCCTTCCATTGCAGCAATTCCAGTGTGGTGCCCAACTTTTTCTTGTCGGCTTCGCAATTTGGGTACAATGATTTCTTGTGATCCTCTAACATGCGCTGCAACTTCAGCCTCTCCTTTTCACTTGCGCAGTTTCTCTTTGCATCGGCAATGGCCCGACCAAGATCATTAGCGGGCTCATCTGATGCCTCTTCTTCATCTTCTTCCTGCATTGCCGGCTCAGCTTCTTCCCCCATTGTTGTACCATCGTATTCAGGGAACCCATGGCCAGGATAGCTATCGTCGTCCTCTTCTACTTCATTGTTTTCCATCATAACCCCTCTTTCTCCGTGCTTGGTCCAAACACTATAGTGGGGCATGAAACTGGACTCAAACAGGTGGACGTGAATGGTTCTTGAGTTAGAGTAATTGTGATCATTCTTACAGCCAGCACAAGGACAACACATAAAACCATCCGCCCGCTTGTTTGCCTCAGTCGCAAGCGGAAAAGTATGCACACCATTAATGAACTGGGGTGAGCATCAGTCATCATATATCCATTGCCGGCTCATCTTCATTACACAACACCGAAAAGACCAAATGAATACAAGTTCGTACATAAAGTTCGTACACACTTATTCTCATAAAACAACATACAAACTCTCTAGCTAAAGCATTTAAATGCAACAACAAATGCAATCAAGATCACAACTAAGGTAACAATTGATCCAACAACATAATGATACCAAGCCTCACTATCAACGGCATATTTTCTAATCTTCAAGCACATTTTCTCCATCTTGATCTTGTGATCATCGACGACATTGGCAACATACAACTCCAGTTTCATCTTCTCTTCTTCAATTCTTTTCAATTTTTCTTTCAAATACTTATTTTCTTTTTCAACTAAATTTAACCTCTCAACAAGAGGGTCGGTTGGAATTTCCGGTTCACGTACCTCCTAGATAAAAATATCTATGTCAACTTGATGGGCATAATTTGTCATAAACACGAAATGCAACAAATAGTTATAAAAGAGAATATACCACATCCGAATCATAAACCGGACGAGGGCCGACGGGGATGGATATCAAAACCATGCCACTATGTATAACAAACAACGTATGGGTAAGAAAATTATACAAGTAACTATATATCTAAATCACACAAACATGATTTTTTTATATATAAAAAAGATAAGAACAAGAGGCTCACCAAGGTGGTGCCGGCGACGGGACGGTGCGGGCGATCGACGGTGGTTGTTAGGATGGGGACGGGAAGGCACTAAGTAAACCACACCTACGTATGCAAACTAAGTGTTAATTTAAGCTCAAATTGCATATAAATCAAATAAACTACCACATATAATTACTCCCAAACTAAAACCCACAAATCACTATACTTATAGAGCAATGCAAGAGCTAATCTAGCAATGAGAGATGAAAGGACAAAGTTGCTAACCTTTGTGATCACTTGGATGGATGGGGGGCCTTCAAATCTTGACAAATTTTGGCAAAAATGAAGGATGAGCTCGAGCAATGGGGAAGAACAGAGGAGAGGAAGGAATGAAAGGGGAAAACAGAGAGAAATGGGCTCGGGCTCGATGAAGGTTTTATATAGAGGCATCTTTAGTCCCGGTTGGTTATACAAACCGGGACTAAAGGTGCATCTCTAGTCTCGGTTCGTGCCATGAACCAGGACTAAAGGGGTTGGTGGGGCCCCAGCTTGACACCAGCCTGCCACCACCTCTTTAGTCCCGGTTCGTGGCATGAACCGGTACTAGAGGGTAAACATGAACCGGGACTAATGAGTGCCGCCCGCCTAGCCATTGGAACCGGCACTAATGGTCACATTAGTGCCGGTCCGTAATTGAAACGGGACTAATGAGGTGAACATTAGGTCATTTTTCTACTACTGTGGGCATAGGTTTTCTGATGGTGGGTGGGGGGGAGATCACATGAGGGAGAGGGTCATTATTTGGTGGGACGTGGCAATGAGGGGGCCAGGGTGACCTGCTTTTTTTAGCACATGGGTGGGGGACCCGACACGGGGGCACTTTCCTTAACTTGCGGCCCCGAGATCCGCCCGCATAGCGCACGGGCGCCGTGTAGCAGCGTCCATCAATCAAATGATGTAACATTGTTCCATGACGTCACAGTGTTTTTCGTGAATATCTTGCTTAATGGATCCAATAACGTTAATTAGGAATGCGGTAGTTTCCTTTTACTCCAACTCTCTCTCTATGGTAGGAGTAACAACGATGTTTTTTGATATTATTAATGTTCTTTCCTTTTATCTAACACTTACTAAATATAAATTCGGTAATGCCTATTTAAGAGAGCTGGGAACCTATTACTTGCTGGAAACATGAGCATGCGGGGGGCTTGACAACGCGCACGCGGATGAGAGAAACTAGAGAAACTGGAAGCCGCATGCATGGCCGAGGATACCGCCGAGAAGCGTGCCACATGGCCGAGTAAATCTGAGAATAGTTTTTAAATAACTAGGTAAAATGGTTTGGTTTTTATTCTGGGTTTGATTGGTTCAGTTTTTTTTTGGGTTCAGATTTTTTTTGGGTTTAGTTTGGTTTGGGTCTATAGAAAAACTAATTTGGGTATAGTTGGTTATGGGCTTAAAAAAATTTATGTAATACGGGTGAAACTGTAAGTCCAAACTGATTCCTTGTCCCGGAGCCCAGTCGCGCTAACCTACCAAGCTGAGCCCCGATTCCCTCCTACTTCATTGTACATTTGAACTAGTTCCAGAATTTATTTGTTAGTCATGAGTGCACTGGGAATTCATCACAGGGACAAATAAGTACAAAGTCTGTCTACTGTTGTTTAGGCACTGGGAATTCAGCTCACAGTGCATTTTTAGCTCACATTGCATTTTCTTTTGAAAATCCTGATCATCGATAAAATGCTAGGATGTACAAGTTGACATTTTGTAACTGGCCAAGCAAACTGTTAAGTTTATTAGTCTACCTCTTTTTCTGATGTTGCACACGATGGTGGCACAATGACTGATTTTACTAGTTTTTCCAAAACTAAACTGATTGCTATGTTTAGGTGTAGTATTCTAGGTCATTTTACAAGAGCCACATAAAGAACAAACTCGTAATTGCTTAAAGCAGATCTAGGTCAGGAACCTTTTCCTAGAGCTGAATATCGAATCGCGAAAAAAACACAAAAAGAACTCGGAAACTCTATACGCAGATCTAGGTCACACACCTTTTTTGGGAGCTGTATTTCATAAACTCGGTAATATTGTTTTTTTATTCTTCTTTGTTTCTTTTATTTTTCCAAAGCACCCTACCATTATAGTTTAATTTTTATTTGCTTGGTATGACTGTCAAAATTTTACCCAGTTTAAGAGAGCCCATAGGGCCCGCTTGGTCTACAGCTTTGACCGGCCTTGAGAGGGGGTAGACCATGGATAATTACTCTTTTTTGGTGTTAGGGTTGGTCATAATGTCTTGTCAAACCAAGATTGAGCACATGTTTTCACCAGTTTCCCTCCCGTCGCCTAGAAGTGCGGGACTCGCACTCTAAGTATTGAACCTTCATGCCGGATAGTCCTGTTTGTGAAGCAAGTACCACTTCAAAGTTGTGTATTGGATATTTTAACATCACACCACCCTTGTATACATATATTAGGGCCACATCCAAGTGGGGTAGATTTTACGACCCTCCCTGGCGTGGTCTCGGACAAAACGCTGATCCGTGGGGCCGCTAGGTCTACCCCTTTGAGTGGCTTTGAAAGAGGGTTGACCATGGTGAATTTCTCTTTGATTGTATTAGGGTAGGTCATAGGGACATGTCAAAACAAATTTGACCCAATGGCTTCACAAGATTCCTTACCATCGCCTTGAAGTGCGGGACTCACACTCTAAGTCTGGAACCTTTGTGCTGGATAGTCCTGTTTGTAAAGCAGGTGCCACATCAAAGTTGTGTAGTGGATATTTTAACATCACACCATCATTGTATACATATATTAGGGCCACATCCCAGTGGGGAAGGTTTTCCGACCCTCCCTCGTGCGGTCTCGGATGAAACACCCATCCGTGGGCCGCCTGGTCTACCAGTTTGACCAGCTTCGAAAGGGGGTTGAACGTTCCGAATTTCTATTTGTTTGTGTTAGGGTAGGTCATAGTGACATGACAAACCAAATTTGAGGCCATGCTATCACAAGATTCCCTCCCGTCGCCTCGAAATGCGGGACTCGCACTCTAAGTTCTGAACTTTCATGCCAGATTGTCCTGTTTGTGAAGTATATGTGCCATATCAAAGTTGTGTACTGGATATTTTAACATCACACCACCCTTGTATACATATATTAGGGCCACATCGAACGTGATAGGTTTTCCGACCCTCCCTCGTGTGGTGTCGGACGAAATATCGATCTGTGGGCCCGCCTACTTTACCCCTTTGTCTGGCTTCGAAAGTGGATTGACCATGGTGAATTTATCTTTGTTTGTGTTAGGCTAGGTAATAGTGACATTTCAAACCAAATTTCAGTCCAAGCCCTCACAAGATTCCCTCCCGTCGCCTCGAAGTGCAGGACTCGCACTCTAAGTCCTGAACCTTCATGCCGAATAGTCCTGTTTGTGAAGCAAGTGCCACATCAAAGTTATGCATTGATTATTTTAACGTCACACCAACCTTGTATACATATATTAGGGCCATATCCAAGTGGGGGAGGTTTTCCGACAATCCCTCACGCGGTCTCGAATGAAGTGCCGATTCGTGGGCCCGCCTGGTCTACCCCTTTGACCGGTTTCAAAAGGGGGTTGACCATGGTGAATTTCTCTTTGTTTGTGTTAGGGTGGGTCATAGTGACATTTCAAACCAAATTTGAGCCTAAGAAGATTTCCTCCCGCCTCCTCGAAGTGTAGGACTCGCACTCAAAGTCCTGAAGCTTCTTGCCAGATAGTCCTGTTTGTGAACCAAGTGCCACATCAAAGTTGTTTGTTGGATATTTTAACATCACTCCACCCTTGTATACATGTTGTGGTCTAACCCTTTGACCGGCTTCGAAAGGGGGTTGAACATGGTGAATTTCTATTTGTCTGTGTGAGGGTAGATAATTTTTTCCATTTTTACCCTTTCAGTACTAAGAACTTGGGATTTGCAAAATCTAGCCAATTAACAAAAAGATATGGTATCGTGAAATATCTGCCACAAAAGATATGGAACCAAAGACCACATCTAGGGCCAAACACAGAGGACAATGCGAGATGACATCAGCATTAGCCGAGAGCCAGAGAAACGGCTCTCGAAAAAGACCATGAATTACGAGATTCATTTATTGGGCTCTCGAAAAAGGTCCTAGCCCTAGATCTGGCATGCTTTCCCGAGAGCCTGACATAAGACTCTCGTAAAAGGTCCCTGACTTAGACTGAACTGCTCGATCCCCTTTCTCTATCTCTCTCACTTCTCTCTCTACTGCCCACCACCGCCACAATCGCCCCAGCCGCCACCGCCGCTAACTTCCGTCACCGTAATTCGCCAGCGCCACCAGCCGGCACCGCCTCCCGCTACCAACGCCAGCCAACACTGCCTCCAGCCTCCATCTTCTTGTGACAGCGCCACCGTCCATCAATGATGGAAGAGGCGGGACAGGCCGGGAAGCTAAGGGCGGCGCGTCATCCCCGGCGAGCAGGAACTAAGCAACCCGCCCCCCCCCCTCTTTCTCTGATCTACATTTTCAGAAACATTTCTAGAATCTAGCAAATTTCTGAAATCATTGTGGAATTGATCTGATTGTATCTTAATTTGCTTTGAAATTCAATGAAAATTTGTGACATTTCAGTTTGTGGCAGTGTTCTGAAATATGTCTGAAATTCAGTTCATGGTAAGACTAAATAACACAACATGTCTGAAATTAAGTGCTACTGAAATGAGTTTGAAATAAAAAAATTGTATTAAGATTATATTGAAATGCAATTGAACTGTTTTAGAAACAGTACTGAAATATATATGAAATGCATTTGAACCATTTCTAAAACTGTTTTTTTAAATGCAATCGAATTATTTTTGAAATGCATTGTCTATAAATTATTTTGAAATTAAAATTGAGTGATACAAGACTGAAATAAGTGCATTTGTAATGCATTTGAAGTTGTATGAAATTGATATTAAAATGCAATTGAATCATTTCCGAAACAAGACAAAACCAATAACGAAAATATGTGCATTTGAAATGCATTTGAAACTGTATGAAATATCTTCCCAAATGCAATTGTAATATTTCTGAAAATGCATGAAACATATCTAGATTCTAGAAATTTCATAGGGTAATATGCTATATTCCTAGGGTAATTTGGTAGATTGCATAGGGTAATATGCTATATTAATTTGCTATATTCTAGAAATTTCATTTTTACTTCTAAAAAATGGTCGGTGGTATGGGTTGTGAACGTTAATTACCCATTGCTAGTTTAACTATGTCTTTTTTATACCAGTTCGAAGTTAGGCGTGAAGCGATTCCGAAGAGTAGTGACACCACTAGGGAAAAGCTTATAGGTAGAGCATTAGTAGTAGCGCGGGAAAATATACAGCGCTGCTGCTAATTAGCAGTAGCGTTGGCTTTGGAGAGCGCTACAAGTAAGGCATTAGCAGTAGCGCTGGAAATACTTGCCGCGCTACTGCTAAGTGGGCCCGAACGTGCCCACCGACGCTAGTTGAAGTAGTAGTGCCCTCCAAAATACAGCGCTACTGCTAAGATTTTAGCAGTAGCGCCGGCTCTAACATAACCGCTACAACTATTGGGCCTCACTTAGTAGTAGTGCCGCGCTGAACGAGCACTACTACTATGCACCTTAGCAGCAGCGCCGAAAAAAATACAGTGCTACAGCTAGGCGTGGCTGGTGCCACCTTTTCAACCACCCCCTCTCCCCCTCCCCCTTCCTCCCCCCTTTGCCCTCTCCCCTCCTTTCCCCTCTCCCCTCTCTAAGTTACTTCTCCACCATTATTGCCCTTCTTCTCTCTTCCTTCTACCTCTCTTCTCTCCCCATTAATGCCCCCTCCACCATAATTCTCCTCCATAAATGGCCTCTTTTCTCTATCTTCCTCATTTATTTGGCTCTCCCTCCTTCCATACATATATATCCCTTTCCCACTCCTAGATTTGTCTCATAGCTACCTAGCTCATCTCCCTCTCTCTCCATTAGTTAGCTAGAGTCATCTCTCGTCCCAAGAACTAGATCTAGCTAGCTAGCCATCCACTTTCGATCCCTATAGGTAGGGAAGGCCTCATCTAACCGTGCTCGATCTCTCTCGAGAGATAGGTGAGTAAAAAGTTATGCATTTGAAGAATGGGAATATGTGTGTTTGCGATATGCAGCGATTTGTGCGAGTGACATGCCCCCTGAGTTGCTTATGTTTTGCCGAAATGTCGATTTATTTCCGTTTCGATGAATTTCGAGCAAACTCGATATGTCCTATTTTTAGGCAAGGTCATGCCAAATTTTTGTATGACTTTGATGCATGCATGCATTTTGTTTATAATCATTTTGCTTGTTATACCGCGTAGTTGGTCATGAAGGTGAGTGGAAGGAAGGTGGAGCTATACTTGCAATCCGCGGTTATGGACATCTATGCAAATAATCGGACTAGGATTAGATGTCCGTGTAGAAGATGCAAAGAAGGAGTCATTTGGACCCCTTTGATCATGGCAGTTTGAAGGCGCACCTGCTCATGAATGGTTTCATGGATGGCTATACTCGATGGATAAGTGAAGATGATGATGAGGACATCCACATGGCAGGCAATAACGACATGGGGCTAGATGAAGAGATGACCGATCGACCCGAAGACGATGGCACCGGACATGGCGGCGGGGAAGAGTATGGACATGGCGGCGAAGAAGATTCCGGACACGGCGAAGAAGAGTCCAGACATGGAGGAGAAGAGGCGGCGAACACGCCGTAGTCTTCAACGCTACTAAGTTTAGTCGTGCAGGACCTTCATGTTCGAGACCTGCATCGCAAGAATACTACTAGCGACAGAGCTGCTTCTAGATAGGAGGCCAAGCTGGCACAACTGGAAGTAGACTCGAAGACTCCATTGTATCACGGTTGCAATCCCGAGGTGACCCGCTTGAGTTTCATGCTCGAACTTCTAAAGACGAAGGCCAAAAACAAATGGACGGACGCAAGCCTCGATGAGCATTTGAAGCATCTACGTAATAAAGTTCTTCTCGCAGGGAACGTGTGTCCTACTAGTGTCGAGGAGGCCAAGAAAATCGTTTGCCCTCTTGATCTGCCGCACATTAGATACCACGCATGGATCAATGATTGCATCATTTATCGGGAGGAGCACGCGGAAAAAACCAGCTGTCCAGTGTGCAATGCTTCTCGATACAAGAAGGCCGGAAAGAAAGCTCCTCAGAAACTTGTATGGTACTTTTTGATCACTCCCACCGGGAGCAGTATTTCATAGATCCTAAGGAAGCAAAGCTCATGCGCTGGCATGCGGAGAGGAAGAAGCCCGACGATGGAGATAATCCAAAGATGTGACACCTCGCAGATGCTAGCCAGTGGAGAGCATTCAACGCCGAATATTGATTTTTCACAGAAGATGCAAGGAACGTCGTGCTTGGCATGAGTACCGATGCCATGAATCCGTTTGGAAACCAGAACACCAACCACAGCACATGGCCCGTCTTTGTATGGATGAATAACCTCCCCCCATGGAAGTGCATGAAGACAAAGTACATACACATGAGCATGCTGATTCAAGGGCCGAAACAACCGGGAAATGATATTAACCTTTATCTGGGGCTACTGAAAGAGGAGCTACACATGTTATGGAAATCACCGGTCAAGACATGGGACGCCAACACCGTAGATTATTTCTATATGAGAGCCACGCTGTTGACGACGGTGCATGACTATCTCGGTTACGAGGAAGACTACGACCAATACGGCAACCTGATGAGGGAAGATGATGATGACGATGAAGCATACGTCAAAAGAAGAATCAAGACTACATTACGTAAGAAAGATCATACTCCATGGTTCCAGAAAAGTCACAATGAGGGGCTCAATTATTCGACAATGAACAAGAAAGGAAAGAAGCTCAGTGTGAAATACCGTCGACGCGGCTGAGAAACCATCGTTTATATATATGTATCTATTTTGTGTACGCACTTAAGTAACAGTTATTGGTCAAATGATGTATACATCGTATCCCCTTCAATTACCACCATGGTTCCGGTGATATTCGCGTAGTGTGGGAGGAGACGTTCTTGTCGACTGCGTGCGAGGACGTCGGGAGAAAAACAAAAAGGAGAAAGAAAATGAAAAGCAATACAAAAGAAAAAAAGTAAATAGAAAAGGAAAGCAAAATAATAAAAAGAAAAGAAAACAGGGGAAAGAAAATATAAGAGTTAACAGTAGCGCGGGATTCATACCAGCGCTATAGCTAAGTTAGCTATAGCGTTGGGTCTTAATACCATGCTATTGCTATGTGTATTTTAGAATTTAAAAAATGGAAGAGTTAGCAGTAGCGCTGGGTACAAACCCACGCTATAGCTAAGTTAGCTATAGCGCGGGTCTGTGCCTTGCACTACTGCTATTTTGATTTACCCCCTCGTGCCCGCCCTCCTCCCCCAAATTTGCCCATTCTCCTCCCGCGCCCCCTCGCTCCCTCCTCACCGACACCGCTGCCGCCCTCTGCCGCTGCTCCGACCTCCTCCTCGTCCACGCTGCCAGTCCGGCCGCCTCCTCGTCCGCGCCGCTGCTCCGGCCTCCTCCTGGTCTGCGCCGCCGCTCCGAGCTCCTCCTCGACCATGGAACCCTAGCACTGCGCCCCCGCCCACCGCCGTAGATCCCCGGCACCTCTCCATCTCCTCGTCCACCTCCTTGTCCCAGGCTCCTATTCTATTTGACAACAACTTTGGTGGCATAGGGTTTGGGTGGACCTCTGGCGGCTTTGAAATCTGTTAGTATTAATATTTGCTTAAGACAATATTATTTGTTTTGGGATCTTCTTAAGACATTATTATTTGTTTGTACTATGGTAGCTTTGCTGATTCTTTTTGACCATGGTCTTTGCTAGTATGTAACTAGGAGCCTGATTGATGATTGTTCTACACACGTGTTCAATTGTAATATGTCTTTAGCTACAAAAATTAAGTTAAGATACTGCCTAAATGAAGTTAAGATACTAGCAAAAAATGACTTGATGCTGCCTGATTTGCCAGAGCCAGAATGTCCTAAGGCTGATTGCAAGAAGTCTCTCTTCATGTGATCCTCGCAGGAGACGCCTCCTGATGCCGCCTCTACCCAGCAACAACAACGCGAGGGTCATGCACTGCTGAGCCTGACGACACTGTGGGCGGTGGTCAGGGAAGGTATGGTAGGCTCAATACTGCCACCCACCAAGAAGCAAAGGATGAGACCAGACAGAAAAGGCTCTGAAGGTGCCTAAGCAGCTTCAAGCAGCCAACTGCCTCTACAGCCGCGAAAGGTAGACAGAATACCTGTCGAAGGTGCGGAGCAGTTCCATGTCGCCGACCACCCAATCCTACCTCGGAAAGTGCTAGAGGACATACTGAACAATGATCTAAGGAGACTTCATGAAGATGTGCTGGCAAGAGAGAAAAGCCTTCTCATCTCGAAAAATCCAGGATACCTGCTTTACGTGGCTCAGGTGCCGGATGGGAAGTTGTACGTTGAGAGATTGCCCGCGGATAAGTTCATCCTATGATTTGACTACATCTACGACATGTTCCACATGACCAAGCTGGATTTTTAGTTCATCCGCATGTATGCGCTGTATCTGAACTACATCATCAGCCACGAGAACATAAAATATATCTGCGTCGCGGACCTGTACTATATGCACAAGAGCTTCTTGGCAGTCTGCAAAGAGCACCGTGACTATGCGAGCAAGTACATCAGCAGGTTCATGGTCGGCAATAAGGACATGGAAACGATTCTCCGGCCTTATCATCCCACATAAGTCATCCGTGGATATCCTTTCATAAGTTTTAATCATTCCTTTGCACGCATGGAGGCTAATTTGAGGTGTACTTATTTTGCGCAGCGAGGCGGGGGGGCATCCTCATCATTCTGTACCCAGAATACTCCTGTGCTCTGTACTTGGACTCATCGAGGAATATCAAGAAAAAGGATTACACGCACATAAGGAGTGTTCTCGATAGTGCCCTGATAAACTCTAGCCTGTCTGGTGGATATATCAAGGTGAAAAAGCACAAGAAGAATGGGCTGGGTTTCGGCCATAAGACCGACTTCTGCTGCATCTAGCAACCGATGGATAGTAAAGCTGATGGATTCTACCTCATGCTGAAGGAAATATGCCATAGAGGCAATAATAAAGTTGTTATTTTATATTTCCTTATTCATAATAAAGGTTTATTATTCATGCTAGAATTGTATTGATCGAAACTTAAATACATGTGTGAATACATAAAGAAAATACTGTGTCCCTAGTGAGCCTCTACTAGACTAGCTCATTAATCAAAGATGGTTAAGGTTTCCTAACCATGGACATGTGTTGTCATTTGATAACAGGATCACATCATTAGGAGAATGATGTGATGGACAAGACCCATCTGTTAGCTTAGCATAATGATCGTTCAGTTTATTGCTATTGCTTTCTTCATGTCAAATACATATTCCTTCGACTATGAGATTATGCAACTGCCGGATATAGGAGGAATACCTTGTGTGCTATCAAACATCACAACGTAACTGTGTGATCATAAAGATGCTCTATAGGTATCTCCAAAGGTGTTTATTGAGTTGGCATAGATTGAGATTCGGATTTGTCACTCTGAGTATCGGAGAGGTATCTCTGGGCCCTCTCGGTAATACACATCATAAGCTTGCAAGCAAACAACTAATGAGTTAGTCACGAGGTGATGTATTATGGAAAGAGTAAAGAGACTTGCCGGTAACGAGATTGAACTAGGTATATAGATACCGATGATCGAATCTCGGGCAAGTAACATACCGATGGACAAAGGGAATGACGTATGTTGTCATAAGGTTCGACCGATAAAGATCTTCATAGAATATGTAGGAGCCAATACGGGCATCCAGGTTCCACTATTGGTTATTGACCAGAGAGTTGTCTCGGTCATGTCTACATAGTTCTCGAACCCGTAGGGTCCGCACGCTTAACATTCGATGTCGATTTGGTATTATATGAGTTATGTGGTTTGGTGACCGAATGTTGTTTGGAGTCCCGGATGTGATCACGGACATGACGAGGAGCTCTGGAATGGTCCGGAGGTAAAGATCGATATATAGGACGATGCTATTTGGTCTCCGGAATGGTTTCGGAATGCACCGGAAAGTTATCGGAATGCCGGAAGGGGTTCCAGAGGCACCGGCAGTGTATTGGGCCTTAGTGGGCCAAGTAGAGGGGAACACACCAGCCCACATGGGCTGGTGCACCCCCCTTATGGCAGCCGCACCTAATACATGCAAAAGGGGGGGCGCCACCCCCTCTTGCCATATCCCGGAGAAGGGAGGCAGGAAAGAAGGGGGTGCCTCCCCCCTTTCCTTCCCCCTTGTGCCATTATTTGGCAGGGGGGCGCACCAAAGGGAGGTGCCCTAGGGCTGCCGCCACATCTCTTGGGGCGCCCTAGGGGCTGCCACCTCCCCTCCCACAACTATATATATGTGGGGAGGGGTGCCACACAATAAACAACTCATTCCACGCCGTGTGTCGGCACCCCTCCGCCTCTAGTTTACTGCTCCGCTCTAGATCGTCGCAGTGCTTAGGCGAAGCCCTGAGGGATTGCTTCACCACCACCGTCACCACACCATTATGCTGACGGAGCTCATCTACTACCTTGCCTCGCTTGCTGGATCAAGATGGCGAGGACGACACCGAGCTGAATGTGTGCAGAACGCGGAGGTGTCGTGCATTCGGTACTTGATCAGGCGGATCGCGAAGATGTGCGACTACATCAACCACAGTGAATAAATGCTTCCGCTTACGGTCTACGAGGGTACGTAGACAGACTCTCCCCTCTCGTTGCTATGCATCTCCTTGATAGATCTTGCGTGCGCGTAGAATTTTTTTGTTTTCCATGCAACGTTTCCCAACAGTGGCATCCGAGCTAGGTCTATGCATAGATGATATGCACGAGTAAAACACAAAGATTTGTGGGCGGTGATAGTCATACGGCGTACCACCAACATCTTATTTTGATTCGGCGATATTGTGGGATGAAGCGGCCCGGACCAACCTTACATGTCCACGCACATGAGACCGGTTCCACGGACTGACATGCAACTAGTTTTGCATAAAGGTGGCTGGCAAGTGTCTGTTTCTCCTACTTTAGTTGAATCGAATTTGACTGTGGCCAGTCCTTGAAGAAGGTTAAAAAAGCAAACTTGAAGAAACATCATTGTGGTTTTTGCGTAGGTAAGAACGGTTCTTGCTAGAAGCCCATACCAGCCATTGTAGAGGACGTCTAACTTGTTTTTGCAGGGTATGTTGTGATGTGATATGGTCAAGACATGATGTGATATACATTATTGTATGAGATGATCATGTTTTGTAAGTTATCGGCAACCGCCAGTAGCCTTATGGTTGTCTCTTTATTGTATGAAATGCAAACGCCATGTAATTGCTTTACTTTATCTCTATGCGTTAGCAATAGTTGTAGAAGCAATAGTTGGCGAGATGACCACGACGCAATGAGGGAGATCAAGGTGTCGAGCCGGTGATGATGGAGATCATGACGATGCTTTCGAGATGGAGATCAAAAGCATAAGATGATGATGGACAGATCACATCACATATTTTGATTGCATGTGATGTTTATCTTTTAAGCATCTTATTTTGCTTAGAATGATGGTAGCATTATAAGATGATCCCTTCACTAAATTTCAAGATATTAGTGTTCTCCCTGAGTATGCACCATTGCGAAAATTCGTCGTTTCAAGACACCACGTGATGATCGGGTGTGATAGACTCTACATTCACATACAACGGGTGTAAGACAGTTTTGCACATGGAGAATACTTGGGTTAAACTTGATGAGCCTAGCATGTACAGACATGGCCTCGGAACACTGGAGATCGAAAGATCGAGCATGAATCATATGGTAGATATGATCAACATAGAGATGTTCACCATTGATGACTACCCCATCTCACGTGATGATTGGACATGGGTTAGTTGATTTGGATCAGGTATCACTTAGATGACTTGAGGGATGTCTAGTTAAGTTGGAGTTCATTAGTAATTTGATTAATTGAACTTAATTTATCATGAACTTAGTCCTGATAGTATTTGCAAATCTATGTTATAGATCAATAGCTCGCGATGTAGTTCCCCTATTTTTCACGTGATGATTGGACATGGGTTAGTTGATTTGGATCAGGTATCACCTAGATGACTTGAGGGATGTCTAGTTAAGTTGGAGTTCATTAGTAATTTGATTAATTGAACTTAATTTATCATGAACTTAGTCCTGATAGTATTTGCAAATCTATGTTGTAGATCAATAACTCGTGATGTAGTTCCCCTATTTTTTGATATGTTTCTAGAGAAAACTAAGTTGAAAGATGATGGTAGCAATAATGCGGCCTAGGTCCATGATCTGAGGATTATCCTCATTGCTGTACAGAAGAATTATGTCCTTAATGCACCGCTAGGTGACAAACCTATTGCAGGAGCAGATGCAAATGTTATGAACGTCTGGCAAGATCAGTATGATGACTACTTAATAGTTTAGTGCACCATACTTTACGGCTTAGAACCAGGACTTCATAGACGTTTCGAACGTCATGGAGCATATGGGATGTTCCAGGAGTTGAAGTTAATATCTCAAGACTCATGCCCATATCGAGAGGTATGAGACCTCTGACAAGTACTTTGCCTACAAGATGGAGGAGAATAGCTTAGCCTGTGAGCATGTGCTCAGAATGTCTGGGTACTACAATCGCTTGAATCAAGTGGGAGTTAATCTTTCGGATAAGATAGTGATTGACAGAGTTCTATAGTCACTATCACCAAGCTACTAGAACTTCATGATAAACTATAATATGCAAGGGATGATGAAAACGATTCCCAAGCTCTTCATGATGCTGAAATCAATGAAGGTAGAAATCAAGAAAGAGCATCAAATGTTGATGGTTAACAAGACCACTAGTTTCAGGAAAAAGGGCAAAAGGGAAAGAAAGGGAACTTCAAGAAGAATGGCAAACAAGTTGCCGCTCCCATGAAGAAACCCAAAGCTAGACCTAAGCCTGATGAGTGCTTCTACTGCGAAGGAAATGGTCACTGGAAGTGGAACTGCCCCAAAAACTTGGCGGATAAGAAGGATGGCAAAGTGAACAAAGGTATATTTGATATACATGTTATTGATGTGTAGTTTACTTGTGTTCGTTGTAGCCCCTGGGTATTTGATACCGGTTCAGTTGCTATGATTAGTAACTCAAAACAGGAGTTGCAAAATGAACAGAGACTAGTTAATGGTGAGGTGACGATGTGTGTTGGAAGTGATTCCAAGGTTGATAAGATCACCATCGCACACTCCCTCTACCTTCAGGATTAGTGTTGGACCTAAATAAATGTTATTTGGTGTTTGCGTTGAGCATGAATATGATTAGATCATGTTTATTGCAATACATTTATTCATTTAAGTCAGAGAATAATTGTTATTCTGTTTACATGAATAAAACCTTCTATGGTCATACACCCAATGTAAATGGTTTATTGAATCTCAATCGTAGTGATACACATATTCATAATATTGATGCCAAAAGATGCAAAGTTGATAATGATAGTGCAACATATTTGTGGCACTGCCGTTTAGGTCATATTGGTGCAAAACACATGAAGAAACTCCATACAGATGGACTTTTGGAATCACTTGATTATGAATCATTTGATACTTGCGAACCATGCCTCATGTGCAAAATGACTAAAACTCCATTCCCCGGAACAATGGAGCGAGCTAATGACTTATTGGAAATAATACATACCAATGTATGTGGTCCAATGAGTGTTGAAGCACGTGGCGGGTATCATTATTTTCTGACCTTCATAGATGATTTAAGTAGGTATGGATATATCTACTTGATGAAACACAAGTCTGAAACATTTGAAAAGTTCAAAGAATTTCGGAGTGAAGTGTAGAATCATCATAACAAGAAAAATAAAGTTTCTATGATCTGATCGAGGAGGCGAATATTTGAGTTACGAGTTTGGCCTTCATTTAAATCAATGTGGAATAGTTTCACAATTCACGCCACCTGGAACACCACAGCGTAATGGTGTGGCCGAACGTCGTAACCGTACTTTATTAGATATGGTGCGTTCTATGATGTCTCTTACCGATTTACCACTATCATTTTTGGGGTTATGCATTAGAGACAGCCACATTCACATTAAATAGGGCACCGTCTAGATTCGTTGAGATGACACCGTATGAACTGTGGTTCGGCAAGAAACCTAAGTTGTCGTTTCTTAAAGTTTGGGGTTGCAACACTTATGTCAAAAGGCTTCAGGCTGATAAGCTCGAACCCAAATCGGAGAAGTGCATCTTCATAGGATACCCTAAGGAAACAATTGGGTACACTTTCTACCACATATCCAAAGGCAAAATCTTTGTTGCTAAGAATGGGTCCTTTCTAGAGAAGGAGTTTCTCTCGAAAGAAGTGAGTGGGAGGAAAGTAGAACTTGATGAGGTAATTGTACCTTCTCTCGAATTGGAAAGTAGCACATCAGAGAAATCTGTTCCCGTGATGCCTACACCAAGTAGAGAGGAAGTAAATGGTGATGATCATGAAACTTCAGATCAAGTTACTACTAGACCTTGTAGGTCGAACAGAGCACATTCCACACCAGAGTGGTACGGTAATCTTGTCCTGGAAGTCATGTTACTAGACCATGACAAACCTATGAACTGTGAAGAAGCTATGATGAGCCCAGATTCCGACAGATGGCTTGAGGCCATGAAATCTGAGATGGGATCCATGTATGAGAACAAAGTGTGGACTTTGGTGGACTTGCCCGATGATCGGCAAGCCATTGAGAATAAATGGATCTTCAAGAAGAAGACTGACGCTGATGGTAATGTTACTGTCTACAAAGCTTGACTTGTTGCGAAAGGTTTTTGACAAGTTCAAGGGGTTGACTATGATGAGACTTTCTCACCTGTAGCGATGCTTAAGTCCATCCAAATCATGTTAGCAATTGCCACATTTTATGATTATGAAATCTGGCAAATGGACGTCAAAACTGCATTCCTTAATGGATATCTTAAAGGAGAGTTGTATAAGATGGAACTAGAAGGTTTTGTCGATCCTAAAGGTGCTAACAAAGTGTGCAAGCTCCAGCGATCCATCTATGGACTGGTGCAAGCATCTCAGAGTTGGAATATATGCTTTGATGAGGTGATCAAAGCATATGGTTTTATAGAGGCTTACGGTGAAGCCTGTATTTACAAGAAAGTGAGTGGGAGCTCTATAGCATTTCTGATATTATATGTCGATGACATATCGTTGATTGGAAATGATATAGAATTTTTGGATAGCATAAAAGGATACTTGAATAAGAATTTTTCAATGAGAGACCTCGGTGAAGCTACTTACGTATTGAGCATCAAGATCTACAAGGATAGATCGAGACATTTAATAGGACTTTCACAAAGCAAATACTTTGACAAAGTTTTTGAAGAAGTTCAAAATAGATCAGTCAAAGAAAGGGTTTTTGTCTGTGTTGCAAGGTGTGAAGTTGAGTAAGACTCAAAACCCGACCACGGCAGAAAATAGAGCGAGAATGAAAGTCATTCCCTATGCCTCAGCCATAGGTTCTATAAAGTATGCCATGCTGTGTACCAAACCTATCGTGTACCTTGGCATGAGTTTGGCAAGGGGGTACAATAGTGATCTAGGAGTAGATCACAGGACAGCGGTCAAAATTATCCATAGTTACCTAAGAGGACTAAGAAAATATTTCCCGGTTATGGAGGTGATAAAGAGTTTGTCGTAAAGGGTTACATCGATGCAAGCTTTAACACCGATTTAGATGACTCCGAGTCTCAATCTAGATACATATTGAAAGTGGGAGCAATTATCTAGAGTAGCTCTATGCAGAGCATTGTAGACATAGAAATTTGCAAAATACATATGGATCTGAATGTGGCAGACCCGTTGACTAAACCTCTCTCACAAGCAAAACATGATCACACCTTAGTACTCGTTGGGTGTTAATCACATGGCGATGTGAACTAGATTATTGAGTCTAGTAAACCCTTTGGGTGTTGGTCACATGGCGATGTGAACTATTGGTGTTAATCACATGGCGATGTGAACTAGATTATTGACCCTAGTGCAAGTGGGAGACTGGAGGAAATATGCCCTAGAGGCAATAATAAAGTTATTATTTTATATTTCCTTATTCATGATAAAGGTTTATTATTCATGCTAGAATTGTATTGATCGAAAACTTAAATACATGTGCGAATACATAAACAAAATACCATGTCCCTAGTGAGCCTCTACTAGACTAGCTCGTTGATCAAAGATGGTTAAGGTTTCCTAACCATGGACATGTGTTGTCATTTGATAATGGGATCACATCATTAGGAGAATTATGTGATGGACAAGACCCATCCGTTAGCTTAGCATAATGATCGTTCAGTTTATTGCTATTGCTTTCTTCATTTCAAATACATATTCCTTCAACTATGGGATTATGCAACTCTCGGATACCGGAGGAATACCTTGTGTGCTATCAAATGTCACAACATAACTGGGTGATCATAAAGATGCTCTATAGGTATCTCCAAAGGTCCCCCCCCCCCCCCCCCCCCCCCCCCCCCCCCCCCCCCCCCCCCCCCCCCCCCCCCCCCCCCCCCCCCCCCCCCCCCCCCCCCCCCCCCCCCCCCCCCCCCCCCCCCCCCCCCCCCCCCCCCCCCCCCCCCCCCCCCCCCCCCCCCCCCCCCCCCCCCCCCCCCCCCCCCCCCCCCCCCCCCCCCCCCCACCTATATACTCCAAAGGTGTTTGTTGAGTTGGCATAGATCAAGATTAGGATTTGTCACTCCGAGTATCGAAGAGGTATCTCTGGGCCCTCTCGGTAATACACATCATAAGCTTGCAAGCAAACGACTAAGGAGTTAGTCACGAGGTGATGTATTATGGAACAAGTAAATAGACTTGCCGGTAACAAGATTGAACTAGGTATATAGATACCGACGATCGATTCTCGGGCAAGTAACATACCGATGGACAAAGGGAATTACGTATGTTGTCGTACGGTTCGACTGAGAAAGATCTTCATAGAATATGTAGGAGCCAATATGGGCATCTAGGTTCCGCTATTGGTTATTGACCAGAGAGTTGTCTCGGTCATGTCTACATAGTTCTCGAACCCGTAGGGTCCGCAAGCTTAACGTTCGATGTCGATTTGGTATTATATGAGTTATGTGGTTTGGTGACCGAATGTTGTTCGGAGTCCCGGATGTGATCACAGACATGACGAGGAGCTCCGGAATGGTCCGGAGGTAAAGATTGATATATTGGACGATGCTATCTGGTCTCCGGAATGGTTTCAGAATGCACCAGAAAGTCATCGGAATGCCGGAAAGGGTTCCGGAGGCACCGGGAGTGTATTGGGCCTTAGTGGGCCAAGTAGAGGGGAACACACCAGCCCACATGGGATGGTGCGCCCCCCTTATGGCAGCCGCACCTAATACATGGAAAAGGGGGGGCGCCATCCCCTCTTGCCATATCCCGGAGAAGGGAGGAAGGAAAGAAGGGGGCGCCTCCCACTTTCCTTCCCCCTTGTGCCATTATTTGGCGGGGGAGGGGGGCGCACCAAAGGGAAGTACCCTAGGGCTGCCGCCACACCTCTTGGGGCGCCCTAGGGGCTCCCTCCTCCCCTCCCACACCTATATATATGTGGGGAGGTGTGCCACACAATACAAAGCTCATTCCACGCCATGTGTCGGCACCCCTCTGCCTCTAGTTTACTCCTCCGCTCTAGATCGTCGCAGTGCTTAGGTGAAGCCCTATGGGATTGCTTCACCACCACCGTCACCACGCTGTTATGCTGACGGAACTCATCTACTACCTCGCCCCACTTGCTGGATCAAGATGGCGAGGACGACACCGAGCTGAACGTGTGTAGAACGCGGAGGTGCCGTGCGTTTGGTACTTGATCGGGCGGATTGCGAAGGTGTACGACTGCATCAACCTCGTTGAATAAATGCTTCTGCTTACAGTCTACAAGGGTACATAGACACACTCTCCCCTCTGATTGCTATGCATCTCCTTGATAGATCTTGTGTGTGCATAGAATTTTTTTTGTTTTCCATGCAATGTTTTCCAACACACGCATCACATGCTAGACTACAGAAGGGATAATCAACACCTTCACATGTCACCTACTTCCAATGATGCCGAGATTGTCAACTGGGCCAAAAGCATAGGAAGTACACCGGATCATCGAATCCGAGCTGAGTTTTATCACGTACAGTGTGAACTTGCCCAAGTGATGATGAAGGAGGTCCTCGAACAAACAGGGATGTTCTACTATGGGCCATTGATGCGGGATGATGTCCGAGCACTGCTAGTCGCTCAGCATCTGGACCTGAAGCCTTTCATGAAGCTCAGGTGCTTCCTCCCTGACTATGAAGATTGGAATGCCGACATGGAGGAGTGATTGACGATGACAATGTGTCTTTTTAGTACTGTCTTCCTATGACAAAACTTTGAATTTATGCATGATGAAACTCTGTGATGTAATTAAACCATCCTCCTGAACTAGCGTAGATCGCTCTAGTTAATTAGTTTGGGTATGAGGCACTTCGGTATTTATGTTTACTATAGGTTGCTTGTATTTTCCTAACTCTGTCTCTTCGTGCTTCTCAAGTACATTATGTTGCATATTATCGATGAATTCATCAAATGACGATGCAGGTACATAGATCAGAGATGGCGAAGGACTCCTACACCATATTCATTGGGAGGGTTCGAGGAGTGTACGACCACTGGCTAGACACTCAGGCCTAGGTGGACAGGTACCTGGGTGCTAGCCACAGAGAGTTCGACAGCAGAGCCGAAGCCAAAAATAGTTACTTGAGGTGGATGCCTCGGCAAGATAGGGAGCAAAACCGGCGCCTCAAGAAGTACTACATAGTCGCGCTCTTGCTCATACTGATTGCTCTTCTCTTCTACATCATGGTTTAGATAGAGATGACGAAACTTGTGTGTGTGCCATGACCATGCAATTGCATTTATTCAAGACATGACTTGTGTATCGCTATTTTTGAGATGATGATATTTGTGTTGGATGATAATGATGATGCGGAATGACGAGACTCTGTATGTGTATGATATGATGAGAATATTGTATGTTTATTATGATATGATGAAACTACTGTATAGAGCAAGCACAAATACAGCACAAATACATAGAGGGGAAATAAATACACGAAAGCAGGAACCTTAGCAATAGCGTTGGTGGGCGTCTAGCAGCAGCGCTGGTTTAGCAGCTGCGTTTGTTGTGGTGCAGCACTACAGATAGTTAGTAGTAGCGCTATTCTCTACAGCGCTACTGCTAACTATACTTACCAGTAGCGCTGGTTGAAACAGCACTGCTGCTAAAACTTCACTATAAAGCTTTATCAGTAGCGCTGCCGCCAGCGCTACTGGTATCGGTATTTCCAGCGCTACTACTAGGCTTTTCCCTAGTAGTGCGAGGATTAGTGCCGGCGGTGGTAACCCCTCATCCTCGGCTGGTTCGGCACCTGATACGTCTCCAACGTATCTATAATTTATGAAGTATCCATGCCATGTTTATCACAATTCTATATGGTTTTGGTATGATTTGATTAGAACTAACCCGGACTGACGCTGTTTTCAGCAGAACTGCTGTGGTGTTATTTTTGTGCAGAAATAAAAGTTTTTGGAATTGGACAAAACTTTTTGATATTTCTTTGGACCAAAAGAGACCCCCGAAGCTTCGTGGAAGGACTAGAAGAGCCACGAGGTGGCCACATGGCACCTGGGCGCACCCTAGGGGTGAGGAGCGTGCCGGTGCCATGTGGGCCACTCGTAGCCCCCCATCGCGTGAAACCAACGCCAAAAAATTCTATAAATAGAGAAACCCCCAGAAATAACCCTAGAACATGGACTCTGCCACCACACGCCTCTGTATCCTCCAAAAACCAATCTGGAGCCTATTCCGGCACCCTGCCGGAGGGGAAATTCATTATCGGAGGCCATCTTCATCATCCCGGCGGCCACCATGACGAGGAGGGAGTAGTCCACCCTCGAGGCTAGGGGTATGTACTAGTAGCTATGTGTCTGATGTCTCTCTCATGATCTTGAGATGTCACAATCTTGATGTATCATGGGCTTTGTTAATATAGATGGATCATATGATGTTTCACCCCTCTGCATCCTTGTTGTGATGAATTGAATATTTTCCCTTAGAAGTTTTGTTATTGTCGGGTTGAATATTCAGATTTGGGAACATATGATGTATGTCTTGCGGTATGAATAATCGAGGTGACAATGGGGTATCATATTGATTCACTTGATGTATGATTTGGCACTCAACTTGCGGATTCCCTGCGGTGACATTGGGGTAATCTATGCAAAGGGGTTGATGCATGTTTTCATTATCTTTTCTCCAATAGAAACTTTGGGGAGTCCTTGTAGTTCTTTGTGTGGATTGGATATTATGATCATGAAGTTGTTTGATGCATATCGTAGAATCAACTCACGGATACTTGTGGTGACATTGGAGTATCTAGGTGACATTAGAGTTGGTTGATGTGTGTCATATGGTGCTATTTTAGTACGAACTCTAGGGCTGTTTGTGACACTTATAGGAATAGCCCAATAGATCGATCAGAAAGAATAGCTTTGAGGTGGTTTCGTACCCTACAAACAATTTCTATCTTTTGTTCTCCGCTAATAGGAACTTGGGAGTGATTCTTTGTTGCACTTTGAGGGATAATCATATGATCCAACTATGTTAGCATTGTTGAGAGATTGCACTAGTGAAAGTATGTATCCTGGGCCTCATTTTCTATCATTGTAATACCATTTGTGCTCCATTTTACTATTTACTACCTTGCTGTTTTTTATTGTTCGCACTACAAAAACTCATATCTACTATCCATACTACACTTTTATCATTATCTCTTCGCCGAACTATTGCACCTATACAATTTACCATTGCATTGGGTGTGTTGGGGACACAAGAGACTCTTTGTTATTTGGTTGCAGGATTGCTTGAGAGAGACTATCTTCATCCTACGCCTTCCACGGATTGATAAACCTTAGGTCATCCACTTGAGGGAAAATTGGTACTGTCCTACAAAACTCTGCGCTTGGAGGCCCAACACTTGTCTACAAGAACAAGTTGTGTAGTAGACATCAAGCTCTTTTTTGGCGCCGTTGCCGGGGAGGTGAGTGCATGAAGATATATCTTTAGATCTTGCAATCAAATCTTTTAGTTTCTTGTTTTATCACTAGTTTGATATTATAAAAATAAAAGTACAAAAAAATGGACTTGAGGTTGCCTCATATTATGCATCTTTATATTGTATTTCTTGAAAATGATGGAGATAGAAGAAAAATTCTATAAAATGTTTAATTTGAATGATGAGCATGATTGCAATGTTGCTAGTATGCTTTCTATGAATATCCATGATGCTAATTATGTGCAAAGCCACAAGCTTGGGGATGCTATGTTTGATGAAGATGATATTTTTAGTCCCCCAAGTTTTGATGAGAAAATTTATTATGATGAAAGCATACTTCCTATTTATGATGATTATTGTGATGACATGTATGCTATTAGGAATAATGATAACTATGAAACTTGTCATCATGTTTTTAATGTTCAATTTGATTATGTCAATCAAGTTTCTCATGATAGTTATTTTGTTGCGTTTGCTCCCACCACTATTGATGAGAAGAATTTTTCTTGTGTGGAGAGTAACAAATTTTCTATGCTTGTGGATCATGAAAAGAATGCTTTATGTGATGGTTACATTGTTGAATTCATTCATGATGCCAATGAAAATTATTATGAGAGAGGAACTTATGCTTTTACATATTGCAATAATATCAAGTTTCCCCTTTATGTGTTGAAAATTTTGAAGCTATGCTTGTTTTGCCTTCCTATGTTAGTTGCTTCTTGTTCCCATAAATTGTTTGCTCACAAAATCGCTATGCATAGGAAGTGGGTTAGGCTTAAATGTGCTAGTCATTTGCCTCATGATGCTATCTTTGTGTTTCAATTCTTATCTTTTATGTGAGCCTCATTGAAATCATCATGCCTAGCTTGAAAGGCATTAAAGAAAAGTGCTTGTTGGGAGTGTTCATATGATTAAGCTACTGTAGTAATCATGTTTTATATGTTTTATTTCAATAAAGTGCCAAGTAATGCCTTTGGGATAGTGTGGATGATAGTTGACTTGATTCTGTGCAAAAACAGAAACTTTTGCTCCTAGTACAGAATTTTTATAAAATTATCAGTGCGTCAAAAGCTTCTGAATTTTTTATACATGATTTATATACAAATTAGCCACGTTGGCCTAATGTTTCAGAATTTTGGGAGTTGCAGAAGTACGGTAATTGTTCAGATCATTACGGACTGTTCTGTTTTTGACAGAATCTGCCTTGTTTGCATAGTTTGCTTGTTTTAGCATTTCCATAGCTTATATTAAGTAATATAAATTCTGGAAATGATAGAGTACAGTAGGAATTATGTGAGAACAATTTTGGACCTTGTCTTGACAGTACCACAGTGAATGATTTTCTCTTTATCATACTAACCCATCTCACGAAGTTCCGTTAAGTTTTGTGTGATTGAAGTTTTCATGTTTTGGGTGAGATATTGATATGAGTAGAATAAGGAGTGGCAAAACCCTAAGCTTGGGGATGCCCAATGCACCCCAAGGTAATATTCAAAGAAGAACCAAGCAACTAAGCTTGGGGATGCCCCGGAAGGCATCCCCTCTTTTGTCTTCAACATTATCGGTAACCTCACTTGGGACTATATTTTTATTCATCACATGATATGTTTTTTGCTTGTATTGTCATTTTATTTTGTTGAATTTTGCTTGCTGTTATTTATAATAATATTTTGTATCTTTTATTTCAATAAAAGTGTCAAGTATTGCCTTTACCATGCTCAATTTGCAAGTGAATGAGTTGCTGTTTCAAAACAGAATGTTTGCTGTTATTGAAACAATTCCCTAGAAAAGTCATTATGTCATAAAATCTTGAAATTTTGACACAGAATGCTCTTATAAATTATCTACAGTTTGGTAAATTTTCAGAATTTTTGGAGTTAACTAAATATGGATATTGCTGCATTCTTTACAGACTGTTCTGTTTAGACAGATTGCTGTTATGTTTGCATTGTTTGCATATGTTGGCTTGTTTAATGGTTCTATTTGAGGATAGGAGTATTAAATCTGTAGAGGCATTTAATATTAAATGTTAAATTATAATTTTAGTGATTTGTTACAATGGAAAATGATAAGGTTTTTGCATTGATCTATACTAACTTATCTCATGAGTTCTTCTTGAGTTTTATGTGGATGAAGTTTTTAAGATTTTGAAAAACCATGATATGAGAGGAATTAAGGAGACACAAGAGCTCAAGCTTGGGGATACCCAGGGCATCCCAAGTTCATATTCCAAGAAGTCTCAAGTAACTAATCTTGGGGATGCCCCGGTAGGCATCCCACCTTTCTTCTTCAACAACTATCGGTCAGTTTTTTGTTGAGCCTAAGTTTTCGCTTCTTCACATGAGTTGTGCTATATTGGTGTGTCCTCTTATTTCCCTTTTGCTTGCTGTTTTAATAAGACACTTATATCTAAAATCTTTGAATGAGAGAGTGTCCTCACATAGCTACTTATTTGTTTGACTACTCATTTGATATTCACTTATATCTTTTTGGAGTAGTTTGTCATTTACTCTTGTGCTTCACTTTTATCCTATGAGTAAATTGTGAAAGAATTTAATATCATAAAGTTGAAATTATATGTGATTCATATGCTTATGTAATGCCTAGTAGTAGCTTCACATTGAGTTTAGATGGTGAAATCTTTTAAAGCTTGACAATCACAATATTAGTCATACAAGCAATTCTTGAATAATTAGTATGAGGAAGAGAACTTTCACATATAAATATATTATCTTGGACATCTTCTATGATTGTGAATACCCATTAATTATTTTCAAACTTGAGAAAATTAGTAGAAGTTGGACAAGGAAGACAATGTAATGAGTTATGTTTGGGTATATTTGCATAGAAGTTATATTGTTATGGATCCTCCAACATGTGGTGCTTGCTTAGGATCTTTTGCTAGCCAAAAATTCACACTAAGTAGAGATACTAGTTGTACATCCAAAAACCCTTAAACCCAGTTTCTTGCCATGAGTGTCCACAATATCTACCTATGGATTGAATAAGATCCTTCAAGTAAGTTGTCATCGGTGCAAAAAGCAATAAAAATTGCTCCTAAATTAAATACAATCTTTTATTGTAAGGAAAAATAAGCGTGGTACAAACTTGTGATGGTGAAGAATAAAAGTGATAGACTGCATAATAAAGGTTGCTATCACAAGGGGCAATATCATGTGATGTTCCTTTACATTAAGAGTTTGTGCATCCGAAAACAAAAAGCGCATGACAACCTCTGCTTCCCTCTGCGAAGGGCTATCTTTTACTTCATGCTATTTACTTTTTTGTATTTACTTTTATGCAAGAGTCAATAGTATTAATTTTCCTTATCCCAACCTATTCTCTAGTTCGCGAGCATCCTATGGTGGGAAAAGATCTAGGCACATATGACCTGTCAAATATATTTGATCATGAATTATTATTGTTGACAATTATCTCTATGATAAATAAGTTGGGAGGCGAACATTAAGCCCCTATCTTTCTTTGTGTTCGAATGATGCCATTTGTTCTAAAAATATGTTTTGTGTACTAGCAATCATGGAAGATTAAATGATAATTGAGTATGTGGAGCTCTTTCTTAGACTTTGTTGAATAAAGTTGAATTGCAATTGCTTGGTGCCTAAGAACATAGGTTGTTGAGTTTCAAGGGAATGCATTGTTTGAACCATAACTTGTGAATTGATTGCTACTTTATCATGATGAGTTTTATGAGAATAAGTTGCTGTTATGATGCTTGGAAAAGTGATTGAAATTATCATTGATCAAACTTATGCACTATGCTAGCATTCACACTTCATAAATTATTATTTTTATCATTTACCTACTCGAGGACGAGCAGGAATTAAGCTTGGGGATGCTGATACGTCTCCAACGTATCTATAATTTATGAAGTATTCATGCCATGTTTATCACAATTCTATATAGTTTTGGTATGATTCCATTAGATCTAACCTGGACTGATGCTGTTTTCAGCAGAACTACCGTGGTGTTATTTTTGTGCAGCAATAAAAGTTCTCGAAATTGGACGAAAATTTTTGATGATTTTTTTGGACCAAATGAGACCCCCGAAGCTTCGTGGAAGGACCAGAAGAGCCACGAGGTGGCCACATGGCACCTGGGCGCGCCCCAGGGATGTGGAGCCTACCAGTGCCATGTAGGCCACTCGTAGCCCCCCTTCGCTTGAAACTAACGCCAAAAAATCCTATAAATAGAGAAACCCCTAGAAATAACCCTAGAATGTGGACTCCGCCGCCGCACGCCTCTGTATCCTCCAGAAACCAATCTGGAGCCCATTTTGGCACACTGCCGGAGGGGGAAATCATCACCGGAGGCCATCTTCATCATCCCGGCGGCCACCATGACGAGGAGGGAGTAGTCCATACTTGAGGCTAGGGGTATGTACTAGTAGCTATGCGTTTGATCTCTCTCTCATGATCTTGAGATGTCACGATCTTGATGTATCATGGGCTTTGTTAATATATATGGATCATATGATGTTTCACCCCTCTCCATCCTTGTTGTGATGAACCGAATCTTTTCCCTTAGAAGTTTTGTTATTGTCGGATTGAATATTCAAATTTGGGAACACATGATGTATGTCTTGCGGTATGAATACTCGAGGTGACAATGGGGTATCATATTGATTCACTTGATGTATGTTTTGGCACTCAACTTGTGGATTCCCACGGTGACATTTGGGTAATCTATGCATAGGGGTTGATGCATGTGTTCATTATCTTTTCTCCGATAGAAACTTTGGGGTCTCCTTGTAGTTCTTTGGGTGGATTGAATATTACGATCATGAAGTTGTTTGATGCATATCATAGAACCAACTCACGGATACTTGTGGTGACATTGGAGTATCTAAGTGACATTAGAGTTGGTTGATGTGTGTCGTATGGTGCTATTTTAGTACAAACTCTAGGGCTGTTTGTGACACTTATAGGAATAGCCCAATAGATCGATCAGAAAGAATAGCTTTGAGGTGGTTTCGTACCCTACAAACAATTTCTATCTTTTGTTCTCCGCTAATAGGAACTTGGGAGTGATTCTTTGTTGCACTTTGAGGGATAATCAAATGATCCAACTATGTTAGCATTGTTGAGAGATTGCACTAGTGAAAGTATGTATCATAGGCCTCATTTTATATCTTTGCAATACCATTTGTGCTCCATTTTACTATTTACTACCTTGCTGTTTTTTATTGCTCGCACTACAAAAACACATATCTACTATCCATACTACACTTTTATCATTATCTCTTCGCCGAACTAGTGCTCCTATACAATTTACCATTGTATTGGGTGTGTTGGGGATAAAAGAGACTCTTTGTTATTTGGTTGCAGGGTTGCTTGAGAGATACTATCTTCATCCTACGCCTCCCACGGATTGATAAAACTTAGGTCATCCACTTGAGGGAAAATTGCTACTGTCCTAAAAAACTCTACGCTTGGAGGCCCAACACGTGTCTACAAGAACAAGTTGTGTAGTAGACATCAGTACCCTCTAGCACAGAGGACCACACTACTAAGGACGAGGAGATGACACTAGATCCATCCCACGATGAGTTCGCTTCCAAGGAGGGGGACGAGTTAGGTGAGAATGACTCGGGGTCTGCCTACAGACGGCAAGCACTCAGGGCGTGGTCTGACAACGGTCCCGAACCACACGCCTGCCGACCGCCGTCCTATCATAGCACCGGCGGGAGATAGGTAAACGATTATCTTACAAGTTATTTAGCATATCCTAATTGAACACTAGCATATGATTTACTTTTTTGTGGCACCCCGGCTCAGAGAAACCGGAACACCCCGTATTCCAACCCAGAGATCAAGTCTTCGGGAATAAGACACTACTTGGCATAGAACGAATCAGCTCTCTTTTACAAATAATATGGGTGCAAGGGTTTAGGTATTACAAAGATTACATCAGCACGGCGACACTACGCCTGCTAAGGTAGCTCTATGCTACCAGTGGAACAACTCGTAACAGAAGAATAACTTCCAGCAGCGGAATAGCACCAACGGTGATGAACTCCACTCCGCTGGGACTCTGGCTGGGATGCATCCTAGCTCGCAAACTCGAGATCCTCAACAAGAAATCAATCATGGCATCACTTGCAATCTGGCATGACATGCCAGGTGAGTACTTTGAATGTACTCGCAAGCTTACAACAACCAAAGCAATCAAGACAAACAAGAACATGGCATTTACAGGTTAATCATGAATGATGAACACACTACTGCTAGAACAACATGAGCATGGCAGGTACATATAATTCATGATTTGAACATGATGATACTAGCACTAGCAGGAAGGGGGGGTCGATGTTTATGGTCTCGTGGACAAACTTACTCTGCTTGGAGGTTACCTCGCAACCATAATATATATCAATCTTACTTACCACCATGATCATCATGCGATCACCTCATGGTCAACCAACATCGGTATCAATGATACCATCGTGGTCATTACATGACCACATAAAGATCAACCAACTTCTTTCCTCATGTAATCGGGGTTGTTTATTACTTAGATTATTATTACTGTTGACCCATAGTGTGACCAACTACGAACTGTGTCCATGACCGAGGACGTAGCTATCGATAGATTATACACTCTGCAGAGGTTAGTACAATGTACCCACACCACGGAACTCATGGCCTCGTGCTCCCATTCAGGTGGACCAACGACATTCCGACAAAACCAATCTATTGCATGACACTCTCCCGGCCACTCCAACAAACTCCCCTTTGGGCTATTTCATGGGTGGCCCTGATGTCAACTCGTGACATCTGCCACCTTCGTGGCCGCCACCGTCGTGGCCAAAACAACAACCGTCCCAAACGGGGACACCCGGGTACAACACAACCCGAGCACACAAGGGTATGGCTGCCCACCTGATCTGGGCAGCGCGCACCCATAACCTTCCCTAGTTGGAGGTACCGGCGAGAGGCATGACAATAGACCGCATTAGGGCCTCCCCATCCAGGCAAGTGTGGTTGCACTGGTGAGCTCGATTCAGTGGCACCATGACTCAGCCAACAGATTTGTTCAAGTTCGATTAATGTCAGGTTCAACTTGAATGGTGATGAGCTGAGTCATAATAAATCAACATAATTAAATAACAATGCATCTGAGCATGATATCAGTGCAACCATGGATGGGCAACATAATGATTTAACATCATAATATCAACAATGATAAATCATTTTGTCTACAGGATGCAAATGATCATGAATACCATAAGTATTTTCATATCATACCATAACCATTCATATGAGCATGTCATGATTATTACTAGTATCAGGAACAATTACAATAACAGAACATCATGATAATAATAACAATAATGGCAAGTAATCATAGATGCACAAGAACATGGCATAAGCATGAGCATGGATATAAGTGGCATTCACAATAATCACACGACTAAATAATTATTTGAACATTCAAGTCGAAACCATGGCTATTGCATTGCCATGATGCAAGTTGCTATCGTGGCTTGCCTAAGGTTGATGGAATCACCGGGAGGGTGTGTGATGACCTCGCGGAAAGATTTGCCGAAAGCATTTCTCTCTCGGCGAAGCTGATTTAAGGGCAAGGGCAAAATGGTCATTTTCACAATGTGACAACATCATGAAAATGGCACCAATAGAAAGTGCTCGACGTACTGAGATCGTGGGCTTTTGAATCACCTGAATCGGAGTTACAGTTAAAAAGATACGGGCGTTCGTTCGTTAGATAGAAATCAAAATAAAAGTGTCCATTTCTGCTCTTAACGGGCGAACGGCTGCTAAATAGAGGTTTCGGCGCTGGGTGTTGAAAGACAGAAAATGTATTTATGAAAATACGCTTACGTTAGAAGGAAACGTATTTCTCTCCAAAACTATGGAAGATTACGCTTTCGAAAGAAGAAAGCGTATTCCCTGGGAATACGTTTCCACTTACTCAAGCACGGGCCCGGGGTCAACATTTCTGTCTGGCCGACAGGTGGGCCCCGCGGGTGTTGACTCTCCACTCCATGTCCCTTCTTCCACCTTGCGACCGGAGCAGAGGAGAGGTGAAGCTGACCTGCGCCGGCGACGACTCCTGGTGGCACAGGCCACCTCCGGCCGAGGTCCAGCCACTGGCGTGACCGGGGTGACGAGCTGCGTCCATCCAGGTAGGACACGGTCCTCGAGGAGGGCGAGAGCGAGCATGCCCACGGCCATGGCGGACGGCCAGTTTGGGTGAAGCTGGGCTCGCGGAGATGGACCATAGGAGGAAGAGGCGAAGGGCAGTAGGGGTCCGGCGGGCAGCGGGGCTCTCTGGTGCAGAAATGAAGGGAGGAGGGGCTCGAGTGGGCTCTATGTAGCCAGGGCAAGGCTGCCTGTGGCCAGATGCCACTGAGGATGCACGAACGATGCCTTTGGCGAGGAGGTAGGGCACACGAAGGCCAGCGAGGTGACAGGAGAGGCAGGCGGATGCGCACACGCCGCTAGGGACATGAAGGGGCCGCTGGAAAGAGGGGCCCGATGCTAGGTGCTACTTGTAGACTGCGTTGGATTGTTATCCCTGAAGAGGAGAGGATGATGCAGCACAGTAGAGTAAGGATTTCCCTCAATTAAGAAACCAAGTTATCAATCAAGTAGGAGAACCAAGCAACACCACGTAAACAGCACCTGCACACAAAACGCAAACATTCGCACACAACGCAAATGAGAGGTTGTCAATCTCTCGATGGCTAGGTAACAAGATTAAAGGTATATGATAGATTGATAGATTCATAAATAAATAAAAGATAAAAAAATATGCAGCAAATATCTTTGGTATTTTTGTATAAGAAAACAAGATAGATCTTATGATAAAAGTAGACCCGGGGGTTGTAGAGTTCACTAGAGGCATCTCTCAAGAAAATAGCATACGGTGGGTAAACAAAATACTGTTGGGCAATTGATAGAAAAGCAAATAATTATGATGCTATCAAAGGCAATGATCATGATATATGCATCACATCCAAAACAAGTAGACCGACTCCTGCCTGCAACTACTACTATTACTTCACACATCGACTGCTATCTAGCATGCAACTAGTGTATTAAGTTCATAAGAACAAGCTAATGCATAAAGAACGATGACATTATGTATTCAAGATAAACGCAAATAAGAATTCATCCCAACTTGTTATCCTTAATGGAAACAATACGTATGTGTCAATTCCACTTCTGTCACTAGGACTGAGCACCGCAAGATCGAACCCATTACCGAGCACCTCTCCCCATTGCAAGAAGATCTAATCTAGTTGGCCAAACCAAACCAAAACTTCAGAGAAGAAATACAAGGCTATTCTAGATCATGCATAGAAGAGATCAGAGAAGAACTCAAATAAAACAAGGATAGATCTGATCATAAACTCACAATTCATCGGATACCAACAAACACACCGCACAAAGTCATTACATCGGATGGATCTCCATGAAGATCATGGAGACCATTGTATTGAGAAACATAAAGAGAGAGAGAGAGCCATCTAGCTACTACCTATGAACCCGTAGGTCTATGGCGAACTACTCATGCATCATCGGAGAGGCGGCAAGGTTGATGTAGAGCCCCTCTGTGATGAGTTCCCCCTCTGGTGGAGTACCGTAGAAGGCCTCCAGATGGGATCTCGCGAGAATAGAGACTTGCGGCGGCAGAAAAAGTGTTTCACCTGCTCCCCTAGGGTTTTTAGAATTCTTCTGAATTTATACCCCCCCCCCCCCCCCCCCCCCCCCCCCCCCCCCCCCCCCCCCCCCCCCCCCCCCCCCCCCCCCCCCCCCCCCCCCCCCCCCCCCCCCCCCCCCCCCCCCCCCCTGACAAGTTGACGTTGATCCTTATCTCCAGAAAAAAATCTCCAAAAAGTTTCTGGACGATTTGATCTTATTTGATATTGATTTTCTGTAAAACAAAAATAGGGCAGAAAACAGGAACTGGCACTAGGCACTAAGTTAATAGGTTAGTCCCCAAAAATGATATAAAAATGTATGAAATGATATTAAAAACATCCAAGAAAAATAATATCATAGCATGGAACAAGCAAAAATAATAGATATGTTGGAGACGTATCAAGCATCCCCAAGCTTAACTCCTGGTCGTCCTTGAGTTGGAAAGTGATGAAACATGTTTTTGATTGTGGAATGCTACCCAACATACTTCAAGTTATTTTCATAGCATAGACATGAGGACTTGTATGATTCAAAGCAATAGTCTATAGTTAGACATGAAGACATAAATACTCAAGTGATGCTAACAAGCAACCATGCCTTTCAAAATAACAATGCTAAAGAAATTCCCTAGCCCATTATGCTCAATCATTGATCCATTCATGAAACATACTCGAATATCAACCATAGTCCATGCACACACATGATCACATGACCCCTTAGTTCGTGCTTTTAAAGAGAAGGATGAGACTCAACATAAAAGTAAATAGAAAGGCCCCTTCGCAGAGGGAAGCATTGATTTACAGAGGTGCCAGAGCTCAAGTTTTAAAAAGAGATGAAAATTTTATTTTGGGCGGCATGCTTTTCTCGTCAACGAAAGCGACTTAGAGTTCCCAATACCTTCCACACTAGATACATCATAGGCGGTTCCCAAACTGAAAATAAAAGTTTTGCTCCCCATCATCGTTCCATGGTTTTGAGACTTTTGTCCCTTTTTACATTCACATCCGAAGGAGTTTGTTTTTCCACCTTTCCTTTCACAATCCATGGCTAGCCATATTCACGGGTGCCCTCCATACCAACACATTCCAGGAAATTCAATTTATTTTTGGGACTGGGCATCCCTTTTACCGCCACACTCTCGTGCAATGACAAGTGAATAAACACTCATCGTGAGAATGACATATCCAACATGGAATTCATCGGCCACCCCTCACCGCTTCTTGAGTGATACGGGCACATAAAAGAGAAATATTTTTCAATTTTTTTAGAGATGGCACATGCAAATTTACTTAGGATGGCAATGAAATACCATATATAGGTAGGTATGGTGGACGCAATTGGGAAAATAAGTTTAAGGTAATGGATGCACAAGCGGTATCCCCACTTAGTAAAAATGAAGGCTAGCAAAAGATTAAGAAGTGACCAACTAAGAAACCATAATGATGCACATGCATACATAAAACATAACCAACACCGAATAAAGCACCACAAGTAGGATGTAACTTCATTGCATAACTATAGACTTTACGTGCTTGCATAGGGAATCATAAACCTTAACATCACTATTCATACTAGAGCATAATTACTCATGAACATAACTCACATATCATTTCAAAGAATCAAGCTTTTCATGTCCCATAAAATTTTTATGCTAGTTTTCATTATTCCTCTTGAATATTGATGACCCACAAGTATAGGGGCCAATCGTAGTCCTTTCGATAAGTAAGAGTGTCAAACCCAATGAGGAGCAGAAGGAAATGATATGCGGTTTTCAGTAAGGTAGTTTCTGCAAGCCCTAAAATAAGCGGTAACAGATAGTTTGATAGCGAGATAATTTGTAACGAGTAACAAGTGAAAAATGTAAATAAAGTGCAGCAAGATAGCCCAATCCTTTTGAGTTCAAAGGACATGCCAGAACAAGTACTTATAATAATGCAAACGTTCTTGAGGTCACACGGGAATTTCATCTAGTCACTTTCACCATGTTCATTTGATACGCGTTCGCTACTTTGATGATTTGATATGTGGGCGGACCGGTGTTTGGGTGCTGTTCTTACTTGAACAAGCCTCCCACTTATGATTACCCACTCCTGCAAGCATCCGCAACTACGAAAAGAGAATTAAGACAAAGTCTAACCATAGCAATAAACGTGTGGATCCAAATAAGCCCCTTACGGAATAGCGCATAAACTGGGGTTTAAGCTTCTGTCACTCTAGCCCCCCCCCCCCCCCCCCCCACTACTCCACAATGCATTCCCTTAGGCCCATAAATGGTGAAGTGTCATGTAGTTGACGTTCACATGACACCACTAAGAGAATCACAACATACATATCATCAAAATATCGAACGAGTACCGAATTCACATGATTACTTATGACAAGACTTCTCCCATGTCCTCAAGAAGAAAAGTAACTACTCACTCATCATCATGATGTTCAAGATTAGAGGGGTATTGAATAGCATAAAGGATCTGAACATTTAGTAAATCACAAAGCAAACCAATTAGCATCAACTACGATAGGTAATCAACACTACTAGCACCCCACAAGTAACAATCTATAGTTTTGATACAAAGATTGAACACAAGAGATGAACTAAGGTTTGAGATGAGATGGTGTTGTTGATGGTGATGATGAAGATTGGTCTCCCACGATGAGAGGGTTGTTGGTGATGACGAAGGGGTCGATTTCCCCCTCCCAAAGGGAAGTGTCCCTGGCAGAATCTGCCCGCCAGAGAGCAAAAGTGCTCCTGTGCTAATTCCGCCTCGTGGCGGCGGCGCCTCCTCCCGAAAGTCTCCCCGTAATAGTTTTAAGGTAAAATAACCTATATACTAGAAGGAGAAGGCCTGAGGTGGGCCAGGGCCTCCACATGGCAGCAGGGCGTGCCCTAGGGGTCGCCCAGGTGCCATGTTGCCACCTGGTTGGCCTCCTCCAGTAACTTCTTGGCCCAGTATTTTTTATATATTCTGAAATAATTCTCCGTTTATTTTCAGCCCATTTGGAGATGTGCATAATAGGTATCTCTGCTGTAGCATTTTCAGGCCCTGAAAGCTGCCGGTATTATCCCTCCTTGTGTAAACCTTGCATATTAAGAGAGAAAAGGCACTAGAAATACTCCATGAAGTGTTATATTGAAGAAAAACTTTATAAATAACAGCAATAAAACATGATACAAAATTGACGTATCAACTCCCCCAAGCTTAGACCTCGCTTGTCCTCAAACGAAAGCCGAAATCGAAAAACATGCCTACATGCTTAGAGAGAGAGAGGTGTCGATAAAAATAAAATACAGACATGGAAGCATCATGAACAATATTATAGCAGCAATGATTACTATCATGAACTTCTCATGAGCAAATTAACAATTCATCACAATATTGAAGTATGAAGCATCAACTTTCTTGAAAACTAACAAATTACGTTCTCAGTCAACAATGCAATTGCAATTAATCATACTTTCCGGAAGGGTCACATGTAGGAGCCTTATGGCAAGTTCACATACTCAACTATCATTTAGTCTTTCATGATTGCTAACACTCACACCATACATATGGAGCATCAAATTTCAGCCAGACACATAGAAAGATAGGGGCTTATTTTTGTCTCCCAACTTATTCACCTCAAGGGTGATGTCAACAATAATAACTCACGACCATCACATTCAACTAGACATATGTGCCTAGATCTTTCCCCACCACAAGATGCTTGCCAAAGAGAAAATAAAAAGGAACAAAGAGAATAACTTTGACACTGTGCATAAAAGTAAAAGATAGGCCCTTCGCAGAGGTAAGCAGAGGTTGCCATGTGCTTTCAGTGTTGGATGCACTAACTCTTATTGCAAAGGAACGTCACGTGATATTGCCCCTTGTGATAGCAACCTTTATTATGCGTTTTGTCGCTTTTATTCTTCACCATCACAAGTTTGTACCACGCTTGTTTTCCCTTACAATAAAAGATCATACATATTTAGTAGCAATTTTTATTGTCTTATTGCATCGATGACAACTTACTTGAAGGATCTTACTCAATCCATAGGTAGGTATGATGGACTCTCATGACGTGAATTTGGTTAAAGGGTTTTGGATGCACAAGTAGTATTTCTACTTATTGCGGAATTTTGGCTAGCATATATATTTGGCAAGCACCCCACATTGGAGGATCCATGACAATATACCTTCTTCCTGAATATGAACAAACATAACTCATTACATTGTCTTCCTTGTCCAACCTCAACCGTTTGCATACAATACTTAATGGGTGCTCACAATCACAAAAGATGTCCAAGATAGTGTATTTGCATGTAAGTCTTCTCTTCCATATTAACTTTTTCATGCAATTGCACCAATGACCAATGCTATGTTTGTCAACCTTCAATAAAATTTACCACTTGTACTTTTCTTTATGTGATGTCATTACTCACCATAAGATTAGCACATGATTCTCATTCTTTTCATTGCTTTTGAATGATGCATAGAAACAAACAAACAAACTTCAAACTATTCTTTATTATATAACTCTCACTCGATTACATAGATAGATAGATCATGAAACTAACACTCAAAGATAAACCATGCTAAACTTTTATTCTACTAGATCATGAAATACTAAAGATCGAACTAAAAATAGGTAAAGATAATAAAAGTGATGGTGATACGATACCGGCGGCACCTCCCCCAAGCTTGGCACAAGCCAAGGGGAGTGCCCATACCCATGTGATCAAGCTTCCTTCTTTGGTGATGGTGGTGATGAAGGATTTTTTAGCTTGTTTAGGTTCCTCTTGAGCATGAAATTTTGCTCCTTGAGATCATCAACTTCCAGCTCAAGCTTCAATATCCTTCGGCACAATTCTTGCTTGCTCTCTTACAGAAAATGAGAAGGGATAACCAAGACCTTGGGTTTTCTCCTTGTGTTCGGGAGGCTCGATTTCTTGAACTTCACATGCATGTCTCCCGGCTGAGGTAGAGAGATCTCTCCTTCATTCGAGCTTAATTCCTCCTCCTTGCTTTCTTGTTCCGCATCTGAGAATAGTCCATAGGGATCTAAACCCCCATAGAGCTTTGGGTTAGCAAGGTATTGTGAAATATGGCTCTCTTCATCGGATTCCTGGGACGACATATTTTTTGATCTGCCAGAAAACAGCAAGAAACAAGAACAGAAGATATATCACGATGCGGTGGTCAAATCAACCCAGGGAGTATATATAGATTTTTTATCTTCCATAACAAGTAGACGGAAGGAAAAATGTAGTCGGGAAAGTGTACCAGGGTCCCACGTGGCACTTGGGCGCACCCAAGGGGGGCGAGCCCAGGTTCCATGTGGGCACCTGGTGGGCCTTCTCGACTTCCTTTTATTTTTGTATTTTTCTAAATATTTCAAGACGGACTGTAGATATTTTTTCGAAATTTTTGGAGTCGTTTACTTACCGTATCACATACCTATTCCTTTTTTAGTATTCTGGAGTGTTTCGGAAGGACTCTTTGATATACTCCTCCGGTGTAATAGTAGCAATAACATTAGTTTCAACATTAATGGGTGTACCCGAGATATTGTGCTTGATTCTTTATCGATTTACCACATTTGGGTTGGTTCCCGCGGCATTATTGATCTTGATGGCTCTAGAATGATAAACCTCCTCGATAACATAAGGTCCTTCCCATTTGGAGAGGAGTTTACCTGCAAAGAATCTAAGACGAGAATTATACAATAAAACATATTCACCCATGTTGAATTCTCATTTCTGAATTCCCCTATCATGCCATCTTTTAACTTTTTCTTTGAACTGCTTTGCATTGTCATAGGCCGGGGTCCTCCAATCGTCGAGAGAGCTAATATCAAATAACCTCCTTTCACCTGCAAACTTGAAATCATACTTAAGTTCTTTAGCAGCCCAAAAAGCTCTATGTTCCAATTCAAGAGGTAAATGACATGCTTTCCCATAAACCATTTTGTAGGGAGACATACCCATAGGATTCTTATAAGCAGTTCTATAAGCCCACAAAGCATCATCTAATTTCTTAGACCAATTCTTTCTTGATCTATTGACAGCCTTTTGCAAGATCAATTTTATCTCCCTATTGCTCAACTCAACTTGACCACTAGATTGAGGATGATAGGGAGATGCAATTCTATGATTAACATCATACTTAGCACGCAACTTACAAAAAGCACCATGAATAAAATGTGAACCACCATCAGTCATCAAATATCTAGGGACTCCAAATCTAGGGAAAATAACTTCCTTAAGCATTTTAATAGAAGTGTTCTGATCGGCACTATTAGTGGGGATGGCCTCTACCTACTTAGTAACATAATCAACAGCAACAAGAATATGAGTATACCCATTGGACTTTGGAAAAGGTCCTATATAATCAAAACCCCAAACATCAAATGGCTCAATACCAAGAGAATAATTCATAGGCATTTCCTGACGTCTACTGATATTACCAATCCTTTGGCATTCATCACAAGATAAGACAAACTTACGTGCATCCTTGAAGCGGGTAGGCCAATAAAAACCAGATTGCAATACCTTGTGTGCGGTCCTATCTTTAGCGTGGTGCCCTCCATATGCTTCGGTGTGACACTTACGAAGAATTTATTCCTGTTCATGCTCAGGCACACAACGTCTAACAACACCATCCACACCTTCTTTATAACAATGTGGATCATCCCAGAATTAATGTCTTAAATCATAGAAAAACTTTTTATTTTGCTGATAAGTAAAACTAGGAGGTATAAATTTAGCAACAGTATAATTAGCATAATCTACATACCAAGGAGTACTATGAGAAACATTAACAGCAGCTAGTTTCTCATCAGGAAAACTATCATCAATAGGTTGTGGGTCATCAAGCACATTTTCCAATATAGAAAGATTATCAGCTACAGGGTTATCAGCCCCCTTCCTATCAACAATATGAAGATCAAATTCTTGTAATAAAATAACCCACCTGATAAACCTAGGCTTAGCATCTTTCTTCTCCATAAGGTACTTGATAGCAGCATGATCAGTATGAATAGTAACTTTGGAATCAACAGTATAAGATCTAAAATTCTCACAAGCAAACACAACTGCTAGAAACTCCTTTTCAGTAGTAGCATAATTCCTTTGGGCAGTGTCCAAAGTTTTACTAGCAAAATGAATAACATTCAACTTCTTATCAACTCTCTATCCTAGGACATCACCAACAACAAAGTCACTAGCATCAAACATAATTTCAAAAGGTAAATTCCAATCAGGTGGCTGAACAATAGGTGCAGAAATTAAAGCTGACTTAAGAGTTTCAGAGGCTTCTACACAATCATCTTCAAAAACAAAGGGAACTTCTTTTTGCAAAAGATTGGTAAGAGGTCTAGAAATTTTAGAGAAGTCCTTAATAAATCTTCTATAGAAACCAGCATGACCAAGAAAACCTCTTATACGTTTGATATCCTTCGGGCATGGCATCTTCTCAATGGCATCAACCTTAGCCTTATCAACTTCAATACCTCTTTCGGAGATTTTGTGGCCCAAGACAATACCTTCATTAACCATCAAGTGGCACTTCTCCCAATTCAAGAAGAGATTTGTTTCCTCACATCTCTGCAAAACTCGATCGAGGTTGCTCAAGCAATCATAAAAAGAAGTTCCGTAAATGGAAAAATCATCCATGAAAACCTCAACAATCTTTTCACAAAAGTCTGAGAAGATAGCAGTCATACATATTTGAAAAGTAGCAGGTGCATTACATAAACCAAAAGGCATGCGTCTATAAGCGAAAGTTCCAAAAGGGCAGGTAAAGGTGGTTTTCTCTTTATTAGATTGTGCGACAGGTATTTGAGAAAAACCAGAATAACCATCTAAGAAACAAAAGTGTGTATGCTTGGACAACCTTTCTAACATTTGATCAATAAAAGGCAAAGGATAATGATCTTTCCTAGTAGGTTTGTTCAACTTTCTAAAATCTATCACCATCCTATAACCAGTTACTATCCTCTGAGGAATAAGCTCATTCTTATCATTAGGAACAACAGAGACACCACCCTTTTTAGGAACAAAATGAACTAGACTTACCCATCTATAATCAGCTATGGGATAGTTTATACCTGCTTCCAGAAGCTTTAATATTTCAGCTCTTACCACCTCTTTCATTTTTGGATTCAATCGATATTGGTGGTCAACAACAGGTTTAGCATCTGGCTCCATATTAATCTTGTCCTGACATAGAGTGGGACTAATGCCCTTAAAATCATACAGAGTGTATCCAATAGCAACATGATGCTTCCTTAAGATTTTCAATAACCTCTTTTCTGCATGTCCTGAAAGGTTTGCACTGATAATAACAGGATATATTTTCTTTACATCAAGATAGACATATTTCAAAGTATCAGGTAATGGCTTCAATTCAAAAACAGGGTCACCCTTTGGTGGAGGAGGACCTCCAAGAGTTTCAACAGGCAAATTATGCTTCACAATAGGCTGCTGACTAAAGAAGACTTCATCTATTGCATTCCTTTCATTCATATGTAAATCATTCTCATGATCAAGAAAATATTGTTGTAAAGAATCAGTAGAAGGAAGAGCAATAGAAGCAAGACCAACAATTTCATCCTTCCTAGGCAATTCTATATCATGGGGCTATCTACGAAACTTAGAGAAATTAAACTCATGAGACACACCACCAAAATCAACACTAACAATTTCCTTAGCACAATCAATTTGAGCATTGACAGTATTCAAGAAAGGTCTACCAAATATTATAGGACAAAAATCATCTTGCGGTGTTCCAAGAACAAGAAAATCAGCAGGATATTTGATCTTACCACACAAGACTTCAACATCTCTGACAATACCAAGTGGTGAGATAGTATTTCCATCTGCAAGCTTTATAGTAACATCGATATCCTCAATTTTAATAGGTCCAATATCATTCATGACTTCTTGATAAAGAGTAAAAGGAATAGCACTGACACTAGCACCCACATCATATAAGCCATGATAACAATGATCTCCAATCTTAACAGAAATAACAGGCATGCCAACCACATGTCTATTCTTATGCTTAGGATCAGGACTAGCAATTCTAGATGCATCTTCACAGAAAGGAATAACATTCTCATCTAGTTCATCAACCAAAAGATCTTTAACTATAGCAACACTAGGTTCAACCTTAATTTGCTCAGAAGGTGTAGGTGTTCTAACATAACATTTCCTAACAACAGAAGAAACCTTAGAGTGTTCCTTAATTCTAACAGGAAAAGGTGGTTTCTCAAAATAAGTAGTAGGAACAACTGGATCAACATTGTAAACAATAACCTTTTCTTCCTTAACATTAGGAGGTTTTTCTATAATTTCTATAGGAGGATGGTATTTGAACCACTTCTCCTTAGGAAGATCAACATGTGCAGCAAATGATTCACAAAAAGAAGCTAATATCTCAGAATCAAGTCCATACTTAGTGCTAAATTTTTGAAAATCATCTGTTTCCATAAAAGATTTATCACAATCAAACTCAAGATTTATACCTGATTCATTACCTTTGTCGATCTCCCAATCTTCATAGTTGCGCTTAATTTTCTTAAGAAGATACCATTTGAATTCAATAGTCTTCTTCGTAAAAGAACCAGTCGAAGAAGAATCAAGCATAATTTGATCATTAGGAGAAAGCCGAGCATAAAAGTTTTGAAGAATTATTTCTCTTGAGAGCTCATGATTGGGGCATGTGTGAAGCATATACTTGAGCCTCCCCCAAGCTTGAGCGATACTTTCCCCTTCATGAGGCCAGAAGTTATAGATGTAATTCCGATCACAATGTACCAAATGCATAGGATAAATTTTTTGGTGGAACTCTAGTTTCAACCGATTCCAACCCATGTGTCAGTATCATCACATAGCATATACCATGTCAATGCCTTTCCCTCCAAAGATAAAGGGAATACTTTCTTCTTAGCTCTATCTCCAGATAAACCTGCAAGCTTAAACAATCCACAAATTTCATCCACATAGATCAAGCGCATATCAGGATGTTTAGTTCCATCGCCTGCATAAGGATTGGCTAACAGTTTCTCAATATGACCAATAGGAATTTCATAATCAACATCTTTAGTAACTTCAATAGGTGGTGGTGAGGCAACTCTAGTGGTTTCTGGTCGAGATGAAGATACCCTGAACAAGCCTCTCAAAGGATTACTTTCCATAGTGACAAGTAGCAATAAATTTCAGCACGTAACAAAAATGTTTCCTTACCAATTTCCACTTACCAAACGCGCTTCACTCCCCGGCAACGATGCCAGAAAAGAGTCTTGATGACCCACAAGCATAGGGGGTCAATCGTAGTCCTTTTGATAAGTAAGAGTGTCGAACCCAACGAGGAGCAGAAGGAAATGACAAGTGGTTTTCAGTAAGGTAGTTTCTGCAAACACTGAAATAAGCAGTAACAGATAGTTTGATAGCGAGATAATTTGTAACGAGTAACAAGTCACAAATGTAAATAAAGTGCAGCAAGATAGCCAATTCCTTTTGAGTGCAAAGGACCGGCCGGAACAAGTACTTATAATAATGCAAACGTTCTTGAGGACACATGGAATTTCATCTAGTCACTTTCACCATGTTCATTCGATTCGCGTTCGCTACTTTGATGATTTGATATGTGGGTGGACCGGTGCTTGGGTGCTCTTCTTACTTGAACAAGCCTCCCACTTATTATTACCCCCTCCCACAAGCATCCGCAACTATGAAAAGAGAATTAAGACAAAGTCTAACCATAGCAATAAATGTGTGGATCCAAATCAGCCCCTTACGGAATAGCGCATTAACTAGGGTTTAAGCTTCTGTCACTCTAGCAACCCATCATCTAATTACTACTCCACAATGCATTCCCTTAGGCCCATAAATGGTGAAGTATCATGTAGTCGATGTTCACATGACACCACCAAGAGAATCACAACATACATATCAACAAAATATCGAACGAATACCGAATTAACATGATTACTTATGACAAGACTTCTCCCATGTCCTCAAGAACAAAAGTAACTACTCACTCATCATCATGATGTTCAAGATCATATGGGTATTGAATAGCATAGAGGATCTGAAAATTTAGTAAATCACAAAGCAAACCAACTAGCATCAACTATGATAGGTAATCAACACTACTAGCACCCCACAAGTAACAATCTATAGTTTTGATACAAAGATTGAACACAAGAGATGAACTAGGGTTTGAGATGAGATGGTGCTGTTGATGGTGATGATGAAGATTGGTCCTCCCACGATGAGAGGGTTGTTGGTGATGATGAAGGCTTTGATTTCCCCCTCCCGGAGGGAAGTGTCCCCGGTGGAATCTGCCCACCGGAGAGCAAAAGTGCTCCGTCCCTAGTTCCACCTCGTGGCAGCGGCGCCTCATCCTGAAAGTCTCCCCGTAAAAGTTTTAGGGTAATATGAGCTATATACCAAAAGGAGAAGGTCGGAGATGGGCCAGGGCCTCCACATGGCACCAGGGCGTGCCCTAGGGGGGGCGCCCAGGTGCCATGTGGGCACCTGGTTGGCCTCCTCTAGTAACTTCTTGGCCCAGTATAGGTATCTCTGTTGTAGATTTTTCAGGCCCTGAAATCCAGCTGCCGGTATTCTCCCTCCTTGTGTAAACCTTGCATATTAAGAGAGAAAAGGCATTAGAAATACTCCATGAAGTGTTATATTGAATAAAAACTTTATAAATAACAGCAATAAAACATGATGCAAAATGGACGTATCAAATATTCATCACATGGGGACCGAGCTCATAGTTTGTACATTTTACCATAAGTATTTTCAATCTCTCAAAAAGATATAAGTGAAGCATGAGAGTAACATTTCTAAAAAAATTCTAGCATTCTCAAAAAGATATAAGTGAAGCATGAGAAGAAGTTTCTTCAAAACAAAAGCACCACCGTGCTCAGAAAGATATAAGTGAAGCACTAGAGCAACCACCTAGCTCAACAAATTTAAGTGAAGCACAAAGAGCAATTCTATCAAATCATGATGACTTGAAGCTATCTCAAGCAAATGTGTTCAGAGATGATGATTGTGATAAACAAAAAAAGTAAACAAAGCAAAGACTCATATCATACAAGACACTCCATGCAAAACACATATCATGTGATGAATAAAAATATAGCCTCAAGTGTGTTACCGATAGTTGTTAGAAGAAAGAGGGGATGCCTTCTGGGGCATCCCCAAGCTTAGACGCTTGAGTCTCCTTAGATATTACCTTGGGGTGCCTTGGGTATCCCCAAGCTTAGGCTTTTGCATCTCTTCATTCCTTCATCCATCGTTGTCACACCCAAAACTTGAAAACTTCAACCACACAAAACTCAACAAAACCTTCGTGAGATCCGTTAGTATAACAAAACAAATTACTACTATAAGTACTGTTACAAACCAATTCAATTTCTATTTTGCATTATAGGTACTGTTTTCTCACTTTCCCATGGCTTGCACCCCCCGATACAATCCATAGTTTCATCATAACAAGCAAACAATGCATAGAAAACAGAATCTGTGAAAAACAGAACAGTCTGTAGCAATCTGTCAAAAAGTCATACTTATGTAACTCAAAAAATTCTGAAAACTTAAGACAATGTGGAAAATTTATATATCAATCACGTGTAGAAAGTTCAGACTCATTCGACCTTCTGACAAATTTATAAAAATTCTAGACTGGGCATCAAAGTTTCTGTCTTTCACAGAATTGCGTTCACAAGCATCCACATCATCCCAAAGTTCTTACTTGGCACAAACACTAATAAAAATAAAAATAAACCAACTCAAAACAGAGGCAAATAAAAGATAATCAAAAGAACAGAACAAAAAAGTGAAAATATATATTATTTTATTCATTGGGTTGCCTCCCAACAAGCGCTATCGTTTTACGCCCCTAGCTAGGCATAAAGCAATACATCAAGTATCGTCATGCTTCTTTTTCATAGAAGATTTTTTGTCTAGAGGTTTCTCAAAAACAACATGAAATACATCATCCATGGAAATTTTAGCATTAGAAATTTGCCCAACCTTGTAGCCTTTTTGGTTTTCGGCTACAATCCAAGAATAGTGACTATTAACGTCATTGAAGATATGTTGGATCATATCCATAGGAGGGACTTCCTTTTTGGTATTCTCATCAAAGACTCAATTACTATGATATAGAAGTCTCAACAAACCATCATTAGTGTCTAAGATCTCTTGGATAACTGGTTTCTTATGGTCTATCCCATAGAAATCGAAGATCTCTTTAGCCTCCTTTACTAAATAATCAAATTCATGCATAACGACAAGGGTAGCTAATTTCTTAGCTCTAGGATCCTTTATAACGGGAAGCTCATAGTGTACGAGATATGCCCTAGAGGCAATAATAAATGTTATTATTTATCTCCATGTTCATAATTATGTTTATGTTCCATGCTAAAACTGCTATGGTTCTCGAGTCTGCAATAACCACGAGGCTCGGAGGAAGACTCATATGCACGTGTGGAATAATAAACGGTAAAATGTATTCCTAGTCTGGCCTCTAAGACTAGCTCAAGTGTTGCTTGATGGTTCTATTTTCTTGATCATAGGCATGACTATGCCGGCAACTTTGATGGCATAATGTTAGAAGAACATTTGTGTTGAATCATCCTGAATTGATGTTATGCTATGAGATACTTTTGTCACAAGTTAAATGGTTAATAACACAGAGATGGTTAATGTTTGCATGATTCCTTAGACCATGAGAGTATCAAGTTTCTTCATGCTTGCTTCATGAACTTTGGGGTTTGTTAAACGTCATCCGTAAACGGGTTCATGGAAAAGTATGTCAAGTAACTTGATAGCTCAAGATTGGGATTTGCTCCTCCGACGATGGCGAGATATCTCTGGGCCCTCTCGGTGTTACGGTATCCATTATCCTCTGGCCAGACACAATGTGATTTGATCACGGGGATGACGGAACACGGTAACAAGAAAAGATAACAATACCGATAACGAGGTAACTGGCATAGTGGACAAGTTGTTGATCCATGGGAATGCCAACATGTCTCACCTTGGGTATTTGTACCATATCATGAAGCAATAGGAATAGCACACGGCAACTGGAGGTTCACTCGAATATTCATTCGGGTGGGTATAGGGGTCAATATGGGTGTCCACAGCTCCGATGTTGATCATTGATCGGAAAGTGTTCCGGTCATGTCTATACTTCACCGAACCTATAGGGTCACACGCTTAAGGGTCATCTATCTACTGAATACTAGACAGGGAGTCTGACAGAAATTCACCAAAATAAAATTCGGAGTCAACGGAAATGTTCCGAGAGAGAACGCCGGAATAGTTTTGATAAAACCGAAAAGTTTCGGGACATGCCTGATAATTCTTGGAGGGTGCCAGAATTATTCTGGAAACTTCTGGAAATGTTCCGGAGCTGTCGGAACCGCTTTGTCTGCTTTTCGCAGATGAAAATCACTAATCCGGAATTGTTTCGGAACGCATCAAAAATTATTTTAGTGGGTATTGGAAATGCTCTAGGTCCACATAAATATTTTTGGTTCAAATGGACGCTGAAAAATGTCGTCGTGAATAGTGAAATTAGCTTTATGGTTACTTTTTGGAAAGCCACCTTTTTGGGCTTTTGCTCCAAAATATCTTGGAGATGACATGGATGGATGTGGCTGAAATTTCAGCCCCTCCACCCCTCTTTCTCCTATAAATAGAGGTGGAGGGGGCTGCCCAAACTCACTCTTTCTCACATACAAGTGCCATGCATGATCTGGCTTTCTCTCTCCCTCCCAGCGAAATAGTTTCGTAGAGCCGAAAGGCTGTCTGGGTTCCGGTGGGAACTAGTTCTGGACAGCGAAGCCCTGCTGGATAGACGACACTGTATGTGTGTAACTCTATAGAGAGATCGTAGTTTTGGTCTTAGTTCGAGAGGTCCTCCCGAAGGGCTGTCCGAGTGACCGTCCGAGTTTTGAAGGTCCACCCGAAGTGCTGTCCGAGTGACCGTCCGAGTTTCGAGTGTGCCTCCCGAAGGGCTGTCCAAGTGACCATCCGAGATTTTGAGGTCCTCCGAAGGGTTGTCCGACTATCCGTCCGGTGGGACTATCCGAGGGACTGTCCCGAGGCCTCCCGAAGGGCTGCCCGGAGATCCATCCGGGGAGCAGACGAGGGAGTACATCCTCGCGGTTGGGAGGTTGTAAATCCTAGCTGTGGGGATCTGTACTGCCAATCATCATCCACTCTACTTCTGCTGTGCTACGAGTCGGTAACGAAAGATCAAACCTTAAATGCAGTCTCCATAGTGGTCCTGGGCTGGGCGTAGGTCGATTTTTTTTTGTTTTCTGTTGTGTTACCCTACAGTGGCATCATGAGCCGTGCTATGTGTAGATGCAGGTTGCGATCTAAAATACATAGAGATGTACGGGTGTTGCACAATATAATTAGGTAGTAGATGAGTTCTATTACTGAAAATTATTTGTGCGGGTAGCTGATGAAATCTGTTACCCGATGTTCTTCTTGCTTCCCTGGAATTTGCATATTTCTGATCTTGATAACAACATGGTGGAGTTTCAAAGTTTTGGCAATCCGCGATCCTGATTGATCAATGAAGTGCTAACAGTTCATTGAATTCCACCATAGTTAAAAAGAAAGATGAAATTTTGCAGACAAAAGGGTAATGCAGATATGATCTGCACGGGGGTCATGCGTATGATGAAGTTCAGTATGGGGCTCGAGATTTTATTATCTCGTGTTTCATGCACCCCGCAATGATAATCTAGTGACTTGGATAATCAAGCTTGATGATGAATGTTGGTAGCTTCGGTTTGTTTCGAAACCTTAGAAGCCGCAAAGAACAAAATTTTGCATGAACCGTTAGAGGCGTCTAACTTGGTTTTGCAGGATGGTTTGCATGTGCATGTGATGTTGTATAGCAGTGCTCATATTTAATTTGATTATGTATGAGATGACTATATAATGTAAATTAACATGACTTGCGTGTCATGATTCGGCATGATGGCTGGAGCCATATGATTGCACTTTAATGACCTGCATGTCAACCTTAAGTGCACTTATTTTATTAGCTATAGAGATAGCAATATTATCTGGTGCATCGACATGGTGGTGGCAATCTTCGCGAAGGTGAACACCGAAGTGAATGCCAAAGACGAAGAAATACAAGACTTCTCCGCTAGAAAGGGCTATACCATATCATGCTATTATGAATTACCTAAGATGTTTATCCCTTATGATGCACCCTTTTTTATTATGAAGTAGTGGCTTTTATTAGGGTGATCTCTCACAAAAATATCATGTAGTTAGCGTTCACCCAAGTATAGCACCGTCACGACACCTATCTCTTCGGGGTATCACATGGATACATGGGTACGAACGATTAGAGAAGTGTGAGGCGGGTGAGTTGAGACCTCGCAGCGAGATCACTTGGTTGTCTTGATGTTCAGGCATGAAAGTCATGAGCTCAGAACACGCGCATCGAAAGATGAACAAGAGTCACATAGAGATATGATTAGCAAGTTGGCCTACCAATTGCAATTCTCGTCATTTGAGATGGATACATCCTTGGCGTTGAATTGTAATATGGATCTTGAATCACTCACAATCAATTATGAGAGATATTGATTTGAGTGGGAGCGCACTTTAGAATTAATTCTTTTAATTCTGAGTGCAATTAATTTTGAACACTCTCCAAGTGTAATTTGCAAAATAGTTGTAGAATAATGGCTCATGTTTCCACCTTCCCTGTTAAAATTGAATAAGCTGTTAAATATCTGATTAAAACTTTACGGTTGGTAACGTAATGTGAGGATTGTCCTCAAGAGTGCCGAGAAGGACTTTGTCCTATCGCATGCTTTCGGTATCCTCCCGCAAATGCTATGGATGATGTGACTCTCGTCCTTCGATCCAAAAAGCTAGAATTTTGTTACGGTCAAATACAATATGTTTGCTTCCATGAGACCCGAACTTCGAAAGTTTGGGGTAGTTATGTGATATTCATGGAACTGAAAATCATTTTCAGATGCAAACAAAGCAATGTTTGTTTGCAAACTATTAATAAAAGTGTTTACTATGTATTTGACTGTTAGGAGAGGAATCCAGAAGAACGCCTGTCATATCATATGATGGTGAATAAATCAACAACTTAAAGAGAAAGGAAGTGTCCGAAGGGTGTTGGTGAAACTCTCATGCCTAGGAAGTGCGGGGCTAACGCCACTCTTAAGTTGGTGCTTCTTCTATGAGTAGGAGAAATACTGAAAGTTAAACTATTAGAAGTATAAACATGAAAAGAGAGAAGACTGGAAGATCCAGCTCATGTATGAATGTCATACAAGTTATTGATGTTTAGAAGGCTGGTCAAATAAATAGTTCTTGGGAATTGTGATTAAATTGTTAATCACTGATTCTTCGATATTGTGAGTTAATCACAAAGATATCCGCGCGATTACATTCTGTTGTGACTCAATGTAAGAACTACTATGGTATGAAAGACTAGCCAGGAATGAGGTTTAGATACACACAAGGAACATAATAAATGTTACTATACCTTCCATCGGTGTATTACCTATGTATTTACTTTCATAATTCATTTTAGATTTTTACACACTCTAGCCCTTTGCATAAGGTATCTTGCAAGAAGGTTGTTCATAAGAGAACTTTTGATGTTCGGTGTTATGAATAACATAAGGGCCATACTTTCATTATGAATGAGATGTATGTTATGAATAATGATAATAATATATTACCTCTGTGTTTTCATTCATAATTCATTTTAGAGTGTCATACACTCTAGCCCATTGCACAATGTTTGTTGCAAAAGGGTTGTTCATAAAAGAACAATTGTTGTTCAGTATTATGAATAACATGGAGGGCCATGCTTCCATCCAAGATGGGATGTGTGTTATGAATATTGATGGTAATATGATACATCCATAACACTGACGCTAAATGTCGCAAGACTAAAAGAATTCCACATATGTGTGGCACTTCATTTGGTCACGTTGGAGAAACCCTCATGGAAAATTACATTATGATGGATTTTGAAGTCGTTTCATTTTTGAATCATCTGACATTTGCAACTTTCCTCCGAAAAGTGAAGTGACTGAAATACCATTCACAGGCCATAAGGAACGGACAATAGACTTATTGGTGATCATACATTTTGATGTGTGTAGTCCGATAAATGTTGTTAGTAGTGGATTTATCTATCTTCAGAAATGACTCAAGTAGATATATGGATATTTGCTTGATGAGACGTAAGTCTGGATCTTTTGAAATCATTCGAAAGGTTTTCAAAAATGAAGTAGAAGTTATTGTAGCAAGAAAATTATGTTTTTGCAATTTGATTGCGGAAAGGAATATTTGAGTTACAAGTCTAGCGAATGTCTGATGAGTTATGAAAAGAGTTTCATAAATTTCATCTCTCGGAACACCACTGTGTGTGGAATGTCCATGAAGATGTAATAAAACCATTTATGACATGGTGAGACCAAAGATGACATAAATCAATTTGCCATTATCCCTTTTAAAGTAATGTTTTAGAGACTACGGCTTTTACACTGAAAAGAGCTCCATCGGGTCTGTTGAAATGACGCCATGGTATGGTACGCCCAACCATGTTATATCTTTTCTTAACATTTGGAATATGGGGCTTGTGTAAAAGATTACAAACCTATTCCAAATCAGACAATTGCTACTTTGTAGGTTATCCCAAGTCATTGGGTATTCCCCCACCACTATACCGAGGTAAAGGATTTTGCCACAAAAATGGTATGCTTTTAAAGGGAATGGTTCTTGCAAAAAGGTGAGTGGGAGGATAGTGCAACTCGATGAGATAACCAGTATCTTGGTCATCAGATCAAAGGAAAGGAACCTTGGAAGTGATTCCAAAGTTTTTTACTGTGACTGATACGGAAGCCTCTACATGAGATGTATGGACATCGGTCGAACTTGCAGCTGAACAATGTAGGAAAAACTCGTGCAAACCTCTCAGGTGCGTATACAAGATATTGTTGTTAAACAACAGTATACCTATGATACACAAGGAAGTGTTGATGGGCCCTGACTCCGGAATTGGCTAAATGCCAATACAATCCGAGATAGTTTCCATATAAGTGATTCAAGATTAAAATCTTGATACACCTTTCGGAAGACTTAGAGTCTAACAAATATTTATGGAACTAAAAATGATATGGATAAAAATGTTTTATCCATAATGCTTGACTTGTTGCAATAACAAGTTCAAGGAGTTGACTACGATGAGGTTTTTCTCACCGTAGCGATGCTTAAAATTGGTTCGGTTTGAACTAGCAATTAATACATATTTCGAACATGAGATATGAAACATGTATGCCAAACGGATTTCCATGAGATGAAAATGCAACCTAGGACTTGTATGTGATACGATCCGAAGTAATTTGTCAATCCAGAGGATGCTAGTAAGTATGCAAACTTCAGAGTTCCAGCAATGGACAGAAGAGAGAAAAATGGAGTTGGAATCTTCGTTTTTGATGAAATGGTCAAAAGATTTTGACTTCATCAAATGGGTACGGAAGATGCTTGTGGTTCAAGAAAGTAAGTGGGAGCATAATAATATTTCTTAAAACCTTGTGTACTTGACACATTGTTAATTGGAAATAAATTTCTTAACACGAATTTGGACTTCATTTGAAACGAGATTTCTGATGAAGTGCTTGGGCTAAATAGCCTTGATATTAGGCATAATGACCTACGGAGATAGATTTACCTAGTGGGGCTAAGCAATGAATACATATTGACAAGATGCTAAATTTTTTTAGCATTTAAAACACCAAGGAGTGATTCTTGCCGAAGTCACATGGAAAGAGTTTTGCAAGACTCAGTGTCCCAAAAACACTGATGAGCAAAATACATGATGGATATTCCACACACCTTCATGTTTGGATTAATCATGTATTCCATGGTATGTAAAAACAACCAGATATGTCCAATACTCCAAAGTTGTTGCGAGTATAGATACCAAAGTGATCAAAAGTACTAATCATGGGACAACAGCGAAAGATGTCATTGAGTACTAGAGTAGTACTGATGACATGTTTTCTCACAAACAGAGATTATGAAGTGCTCGTTGTAAGTAATTACATCGATACAGTCTTCATCAATGCTCCATGCGATTTTCGATTTACATTAAGGGTTTTGTGTCATACACAATATGCTGGCACGGTAGTTGGAAATTGTTCCAAACAGGATATTGTGGCGAATTCTATAGCAAAGGCTAAGTATGTTGACGATTTGGAAGTGACAAAGATGTTGAATCATATAGTTCATTCATGAACTTAGTATGGTTCCAAGATGGCTTTTGTCAATGGGACACTATTGAAGATAATCGCTCCATAGCTCAGTCTGAGGAATCAGGTTTCGACCAATGATTCATATATATACAAAGCCAAGCCCACACAAAATATGAATTTTGTGAAACCATGAAAACATGAGGATATGCAAACATATACACGGAACTGAAGTTGTTAGATCCGTTGGACATCAGGCTATACCACAAGCGAAGCATTTTTTACACCGGTATGCCATAGGTGTAAAGTGTATTAGCATTGACTAGATTATTGACTCTAGTGCAACTGGGAGTCTGTAGGAGATATGCCCTAGAGGCAATCATAAATGTTATTATTTATCTCCATGTTCATAATTATGTTTATGTTCCATGCTAAAACTGCTATGGTTCTCGAGTCTGCAATAACAAGGAGGCTCGAAGGAAGACTCATATGCACGTGTGGAATAATAAACGGTAAAATGTATTCCTAGTCTGGCCTCTAAGACTAGCTCAAGTGTTGCATGATGGTTTTGTTTTCCTGATCATAGGCATGACTATGCCGGCAACTTTGAGGGCACAATATTAGAAGAACATTTGTGTTGAATCGACCCGAATTGAATTTATGCTATGAGATACTTTTGTCACAAGTTAAATGGTTAATAACACAGAGATGGTTAATGTTTGCATGATTCCTTAGACCATCAGAGTATCGAGTTTCTTCATGCTTGCTTCATGAACTTTGGGGTTTGTTAAACGTCATCCGTAAATGGGTGGCTATTACAACGGCTTACGGGTTCATGGAAAAGTATGTCAAGTAACTTGATAGCTCAAGATTGGTATTTGCTCCTCCGATGATGGAGAGATATCTCTGGGCCCTCTCGGTGTTACAGTATCCATCATCGTCTGGCCAGAGACAATGTTATTTGATCACGGGGATGCCTGAACACGGTAACGAGAAAAGAAAACAATACCGGTAATGAGGTAACTGGCATAGTGGACAAGTTGTTGATCCACGGGAATGCCAACATATCTCACCTTGGGTATTTGTAACATACTGCGAAGCAATAGGAATAGCACATGGCAACTGGCGGTTCACTAGAATATTCATTCGTGTGGGTATAGGGGTCAATATGGGTGTCCACGGCTCCGATGTTGATCATTGATCGAAAAATGTTCCGGTCATGTCTATACTTCACCGAACCTATAGGGTCACACGCTTAAGGGTCATCTATCTGCTGAATACTAGACAGGGAGTCTGAGAGAAATTCACCGAAAAAGTTTCAGAGTCAACGGAAAAGTTCCGGAGAGAGAACACAGGAATAGTTTCGATAAAACCGAAAAGTTGTTTCGGGGTATACCCTTAAGTCAAATTGGTTTCGGGACATGCCTGATAATTCTTGGAGGGTGCCAGAATTATTCTGGAAACTTCTGGGAATTTTCGGGGATAAAAACCGGAAATGTTCCTGTAACACCCCAAAAATTCAACCATTATTTTATTAAATAAAATTTGGCTAGAAAAATAAAATTTTGAATTATATTAAGTCCTTTATTATTTCCAGAGGATTTTCTATTCTGACTTTCAAAATTCTTTCCCCTTTATAGAATTTTTTTTTGAAAATAATATTGTGGCTTTAGAAGTTTTCTTAAACCATTTCATTACTACTTTAATAATAGTAGGAACTAATTTCATAATAAAATATTACCCAATATAATTATTTTTATAGCAATTTCAGCACTTTAAATGCCTCTGTTGCACTACAACCACCTTAAATAATTCTTTTAAAATTCCACCAAAATTATGGGAGGTCATGTGTTGCCTATGGATCACTTTTATGCAAAAACACTTCTTGGTGTTTTGAAAATTTGGAGTGAAACAATCTCTTTTTATTTCTGTACCATTTTTGAGTTTCAACTACAACCCCTATTTTACTTGATCCAAAAATCCTGAATTTTTTTCCACATATTTTCCTTCCAACCAAACCCTTAAGTCCAAAATTTTAGCTCCATTGGAATCCTTTTAGTTCACCAAATATTCTCCTAAAGTTTCTGTCCAGTAATGAATTCTAGTAAAACTTGCACTAGCAAGTTTTGCATTTTGCCAAAAAATTCACCATTATCTTTATCTTCTAAAGATACCTCTACCAGCCAAATTACATGTGTATCAGAATCACCTAGGTCACCCTAACATTCTGTTGAGCACCTTGAGCTCATGACAAAATTTGGGCATCTTTCTAAATTGCTTTGCACTCTAACTCCTTTAGCCAAACCAGCATGTCCATTATTCCTCACATGGTCAGAAGCTTCCTCCTGCTAAGCTATAGCTGGTTTGGATGCATGTCGGTCTCACTGGAATTTCGTCGAACAACTCCTGTGCGTGTCTAGCGCGTGAGCAGAGCGTCCGGACTGCAGCCACTGGCACCTGCGCCCCTGCCGCCCCAGCTCATCCCTCTGCCGTACTGACCCTCTGCTAGATCAGCTTGACCACCCAGGATCCCGCCGACACTCCTCCTTGGCTGCTAGTACCGTCCACCACCGTCCACCGCCGCCGTTCAGTGCCACCCGACGAGTCCCTCTTGGACACGTCTCCGCCAGGGTCTTTCGCCTTAACTCCCAACTACCGGAGCTCATCCATGGTGTGCAGACCACGCCACCGTCCTCACCGACTCGCTGACCTCCCCCACAGTCCTCGCCGGCCTCACCACCGACCGCGCTCGCCATAAATGGCCGCCACCGTAGTCTGCCGTGGGCGGCGCCGTCCGGGCCACCTGGCACTTCCCTGAGCCAGCCAGCTCACTCCCTGGACGGTGGCCTCGCTCAGAAGCTTCCCATGTCATGCCGCCCCCGCAACTGCCATTTCGGCGCAGTAATGGCGACGGCCACCAGGGCTGTTCTCTGGAAGCAGCCAACCGACGTCGCACGGCTATAAAAAGGCCTCCCCGAGCTCGCCTCGATGCATACGGCCACTCCTCCCTCCCCTGCAAACCTCCCGGAGCACCCAATCGACCGGGCGAGGTCATCTCCTCCGTCTCCGGCAGTTACTGCCGCCGCCCCCGTTTGGATGGTTCCGGTGCCACCAAAGCCCCTCCCTCTCCACTCTCTCCACCAATGGCCTCCTGGAGCATCCACGAATCCATCCCTCTCTTCAATTCTACCGAAGATGCACCGTAGCCAGAGTCCCTCTTTCGTCCGATGCCGCCGTCCGCCGAGGATCTCGTCGCCGGCAACTCCGTCCATCCCAGCTACCACGGCGAGCACCGGACGAACCGCCTCTCACTCCCGAACACAACGGTAGCCTCGGCTTCCCGAATGGTGCTGCCATTCACCGGCGGCGATCGCCGGAGCCCTCGCACTGTTTCGGCCGAAGAAGAGAGCGCGAGTGGACCGGTCAAACCTAACCAGTGGGCCAGGCGGGCCCACTGTTAGTGACCCAGAGCCGCCAGTGAGTGGAGGCGGTATTTCCTCAAAGCCGTTTCCACGCGGAGGATGCGTATTTCCGTGAAATACATCATCGACGTCATCAGCCTCCCGGGCGGCCGAACAGCTGGGCTCGGCCCAGTAGCGCCTGGAGGTTAAATGGCGCTCAGGGCGCACTTCTGCCTTTCCCTTTTCTATTTCAGCATGTCTCAAATTAATTCCACAGAGCTCATTTCAAATCCAAATCCAGAGATTTAAATTTCTGAATACTTCTAAATTCATGCCCTATTATTTTAGCCTAGGTGAACATTTTTACCAGACTTTGTCTCTGTTGAACCTATGAAACATTCCATTTCCTTTATTCTTTCTAATTGAGAATTCTCTTATTAATTCATATTAACTCCAAATAATTTTATTCTTTTTCTGGTATTTCTAATTTTTCATCTAGTTTATTTTAGTATTTATTTCAAAAGCTTTTGAAACAATTTTTGGCACTATGCGGTAATTCAAGTATTTTTGAAAATAGGAATGGAGGGGAGATAAATATTTCAAACTTTTGGAGTACACCCAATATTTCTGCATGCTCAAGGCAAGCATTTCGAACACTTGATGTGGTGAATCGCATGGTTATATTATTTGCAAGAATAATTTGAACATGACTATGTTGAATTCAAATTAAATTTGCATATTGCTAGTTGAGCATGCATGGTCATGTATATTTTTCTCTTGCATGCACTCCACTCAAGTATTTGACATACACAAGTTGTGAGAATCCAGGAGTGTGCTCCTGCCTTGGTCGTGCCGGTGGGCACGGGCCATATTTGACACGGTGGTGTCACGCGATATATGTGGAGCATGCAAGGGTTGTGGCCCTGATTGTTATTGCTGTTAAAAGAATACTTTGTTGTGCTAACCACTACAGGAAATATTTGAGCCTCCTGAGTCGACCGTAGATCGAGTCTTGTTCCGGTAACCCCCATACTTGATTCGTGCTGCCACTTGTCCCTGCCACAGGTGGGGTTTGGTTTAGTAAGTTGATAACCCCTTTCCAGGCACACACCGTACAGAGGGCCACGATGAGGGTTTCCACCGGCCGGGGACTAAATCCTGTCATCGGGTCAGGGGGCATGGGTGTATCCGGCTAGTGTAAGCCAAAAGGGAGTGTACCCTTGGAATCCGCGCGTATTAATAGTGATCCCATGCAGGATGTTGGTCTCTCCGTCTCAGAGTTTTTTTCTTGAACGATGCATTGTGTGATTCCTGGCATCCGGAAGGTTAATCTGGTGTGTGCTGGTCAGGTGTGTTTTCAACCCAAAGACCGTAATTGGAATTAGTCAGTGTCACGGTGCTGACTAAAGAAATCCTTTACTTGTGGGTAAAGAGTACACCCTCTGCAGAATTTAAACCTATTCGAATAGCCGTGTTCGCGGTTAAGGGCTACAGTCTGGGTTGGTCAAGTGTCGATCTTAGTGTCGGTCTCTGGAGGAAATAATTAAAATGTGCCTGAGTGATTTTGCAGGATAATTATTGTCACCCTGATGCTACCATGAATATTTTTGCTGTGCATATTAATATTATTGTGGTTATGCATATTATTGTAGACTAACCTGTTTCTCTTATTTTGTTTTTCTTGAGTGTCTCAGGGGCTGGCTAGACTACCCCGGACATTCGATTTTATTTTCAAGACCTCTCGTGGCGTCCCTCGAGTTCTCGGATCGGATCGTCCGATTCTCTTGTGGACACCCGTTTGGCATTTCTCTTCAAGTCCGACCGCGGTGTCATTTGACATCCGACTGGCATTTCTTTTCAAGACCTCTCGTGGCGTCCTTCGAGTTCTCGGATGGTATCGTCCGATTCTCTTGTGGACACCCGATTGGCATTTCTCTTCAAGACCTACCGTGGTGTCACTTGACATCCGACCGGCATTTCTTTTATTTTATTTTCCTCTAACTCTCCTTGTTTATCACTAACAAATTTTATATATTTGCACATGCTAATATTTTATCATGCCATGATTTGATTCTTGTCAGCATGCATTTAACATAAGCCCATCATGAGCATACGCATATAGTTTAGTTCATCAAGATCACTTAGTTTGTCTGCTGCATTCGGTATATCTTGTGTTCATGATGTTTGCGAGTACATTCAAACGTACTCACAGGCTTGTCCCTGGCTATTTACTTGGCCAGGTCGGGAGTTTTACGAGGACTACCCCAGCGACGTCCGTGCGGATAGGAATTATCCGGGTCAGCTGTTCCTGTGGGAATGGAGCCCCATCATCGTTGGAGAACCACGAGTCTTTTCCGTCATCCACCACCGGAGTCACTATTGTATCATTAGACCTTTATGGTCATGTATCCAATTCTTGTAATAGCTTGGTAATCTGTAACAAGGACGTGTCCACCAGTAATAGTAATCCTGGGCTGGTGTTGGCACGAGGGGTTAATTTCTGGGATTTCGTGTCCCGGCCCCGACAGTTCCGGAGCTGCCGAAACCGCTTTGTCTGCTTTTCGCAGATGAAAATCACTAATTTGAAATTATTTTGGAACACATCAAAAATTATTTTAGTGGGTGTTGGAAATGTTCTAGGTCCACATAAATATTTTCGGTTCAAACGGACACTGAAAAATGTCATTGTGAATAGTGAAATCAGCTTTGTGGTTACTTTTTGGAAAGCCACCTTTTTCGGCTTTTGCTTCAAAATATCTTGGAGATGACATGGATGGATGTGGCTGAAATTTTAGCCCCTCCACCCCTCCTTCTCCTATAAGTAGAGGTGGAGGGGCCAGCCCAAGCTCACTCTTTCTCACTTACAAGTGACATGCATGATTTGGCTTTCTCTCTCCCTCCCAGCGAAATAGTTTCGTAGAGCCGAAAGGCTGTTTGGGTTCCGGTGGGAACTAGTTCTGGATGGCGAAGCCCTGCCGGATAGATGACACCGTATGTGTGCAACTCTGTAGAGATATCATAGTTTCGGTCTTAGTTCGAGAGGTCCTCCCGAAGGGCTGTCTGAGTGACCGTCCGAGTTTCGAGTGTGCCTCCCGAAGGGCTGTCCAAGTGACCGTCCGAGATTCTGAGGTTCTCCCGAAGGGCTGTCCGAGGATCCGTCCGGTGGGACTATCCGAGGGACTGTCCCGAGGCCTCCCGAAGGGTTGCCGGGAGATCCATCCGGGGAGTAGACCAGGGAGTACATCCTCGTGGTTGGGAGGTTGTAAATCCTAGCTGCGTGGATCTGCACCACCGATCGTCATCGACTCTACTTCCGCTGTGCTACGAGTCGGTAACGAAAAGATCAAACCTTGTATGCAGTCTCCATAGTGGTCCTGGGCTGGTGCGTTGGTTGAATTTTTTTTGTTTTCTGCTGCGTTACCCTACACATAGAACAATCTTTGCAAGGTAGGATGAGTGCGAAGAAATCTCCTTTCAAATTTAAGATCAAATCCGGCAATAGCTTCCGCATAGTCTGCGAGTCTTTTTGGAACCGGTTCTTCATCCAAGGATAGAGTTCCATCACAATTAAAGAACTCTTGGATGGTACTTTTCCCTACGACATTTCCGTGCCCCAACACAAAGGTTTTAGAATTGATGTTGGTAGGAATCCCAATTTTCGGCGTCCTTCCGTAATCCGTTCTTGCCATACCAAAGTCACTCATGGTGACAAGAAGCAAAATGCACAAGAGAAAACGGCGAATGAAAAGAGGCAAAAATGAGAGGCAAATATTTTAGAAGTGGGGAAGATGAAAATGAGAGGCAAATGGCAAATAAAGTAAATGCAAAGGTAAGAGTTGAGAGTGTAGGTACTTGGTAATGTTGATGATGTCTCCCCGACAACGGCACCCGAAATACTTCCTGCTACTTGTAGACTGTGTTGGATTGTTATCCCCGGAGAGGAGAGGATGATGCAGCACAGTAGAGTAAGTATTTCCCTCATTTAAGAAACCAAGGTTATCAATCCAGTAGGAGAACCAAGCAACACCACGTAAACAGCACCTGCACGCAAAACGCAAACCTTCGCACCCAACGCAAACGAGAGGTTGTCAATCTCTCGATGGCTAAGTAACGAGATTAAAGGTATATGATAGATTGATAGATTGATAAATAAATAAAAGATAAAAAATATGCAGCAAATATTTTTGGTATTTTTGTATAAGAAAACAAGATAGATCTTATGATAAAAGTAGACCCGGGGGCCGTAGAGTTCACTAGAGGCATCTCTCAAGAAAATAGCATACGGTGGGTAAACAAAATACTGGTAGGCAATTGATAGAAAAGCAAATAGTTATGAAGCTATCCAAGGCAATGATCATGATATAGGCATCACATCCAAAACAAGTAGACCGACTCCTGCCTGCATCTACTACTATTACTTCACACATCGACCGCTATCCAGCATGCATCTAGTGTATTAAGTTCATTAGAACAAAGTAATGCATAAAGAACGGTGACATGATGTAGTCAAGATAAACACAAATAAGAATTCATCCCAACTTGTTATCCTTAATGGCAACAATACTTGCATGTCAATTCCCCTTCTGTCACTAGTACTGAGCATCACAAGATCGAACCCATTACCGAGTACCTCTCCCCATTGCAAGAAGATCTAATCTAGTTGGCCAAACGAAACCAAAACTTCGAAGAAGAAATACAAGGCTATTCTAGATCATGCATAAAAGAGATCAAAGAAGAACTCAAATAAAACAAGGATAGATCCGATCAAAAACTCACAATTCATCGGATCCCAACAAACACACCGCACAAAGTCATTACATCGGATGGATCTCCATGAAGATCATGGAGACCATTGTATTGAGAAACATAAACAGAGGGAGAGAGCCATCTAGCTACTACCTACGGACCCGTAGGTCTATGGTGAACTACTCACACATCATCGGAGAGGCAGCAAGGTTGATGTAGAGCACCTCCGTGATGAGTTCCCCCTCCGACAGAGTATCGGAGAAGGCCTCCAGATGGGATCTCACGAGAACAGAGACTTGCGGCGGTAGAAAAAGTGTTTCGTCTGCTCCCCTAGGGCTTTGGAATTCTTCTGAATTTATAGAGGTGGAAGTAGGGCAAAAGGACGCAGAGGGGGCCCACATGGCACAGGGGCGTGCCTGGTGCCATGTTCGGCCCTCCAGAAGCTTCTTCCTTGGCTTCCAAGTTGACGTTGATCCTTATCTCCAGAAAAAAAATCTCCAAAAAGTTTTGGGATGATTTGATCTTATCTGATATTGATTTTCTGTAAAACAAAAATAGGGCAGAAAACAGGAACTGGCACTTGGCACTAAGTTAATAGGTTAGTCCCCAAAAATGATATAAAAATGTAGGAAATGATATTAAAAACATCCAAGAATAATAATATCATAGCATGGAACAAGCAAAAATAATAGATACGTTGGAGACGTATCACTAGGCGATGCACAGAGCATGACCACTGTGGCAGAGCACGCGCACTGAGTGTGGTCACCGCGCGAATGTGGCATTGCCACGCGCTCTGGTTGCCCCTGGCATGTCCGGCGAGTTACTCACTCCCCCACTAGCTGCTTGAGGCAAAGAAACAAGCACAGTGGCGCAAGATGTGACCAAAGGATGCACAAAGCCTAAGGATCAGCAAGGTGTTTGAAGTGAACTGAGGAAATTCTACTTGGGGAAGAAAGCTGAGATTTTTTTTTGAGGGTGACCACTCACTAGGATGACCATCTTGGCAAATTTTTAGCTCAAATCGAGGAAGTTAACTAGCACTTCCTTCACAATGCACAATATGGTCCAGAATCTAGGTTTTGATGCTGTGCTCACATAGAGAGTTGGATGGGGCTGAAAATTGGTAGAGGATGATGATTTGGATATATGAAGACACTGTAAAAATTTCATGTCATTTGGACATGCTAAAATGGTACTTCCTTCACAGTGATCCTCTCTGGACAGAAATTTGGAAGAATTGTTTAGAGAAATTGGCTAAGTGAAATGAGCCCAAATTTGGTGGAGAGTGCTTAAATATGCAAGAGAATGTCCTGGTAAAATTTCAGAAATTATGAAGCAATATAAAATATAGTTACTTCACAAACTAAAATTATGACTAGAAACGAGGAATGGATGGTGTGCTCACCATAAGCATGGAATCTTCGATATTTTTACATATCCAAGGTTCATATGAGTCAAATCAATTTTGAGAATTTTGTGGGAATTTTGGGAATGACAGAAATATAGGTTGCTTCACAACCTAGGCCAAATAGGGTTATTCCTTAAATGGAAAAAGGAATATTCCCCAGAAATAAATATTAGGGTTGGGCCAAGATGACGTAGTCTTGAGATGGATATGGGAGTGACCAGCCACTAGGGAGAGGAAGAATAGATGATCTTCCCAGGTTTCAGGACAGCAGAGCCACCAAAAAAGAACTCCAAATAAAAATTCGAAGAAATCCAAAAGAAAAAGAAAGGGCAAAAAATCGGGGTGTTACATTTTTCATCGTGTAGTTATTGGAAAGGCATTCGAGAGGGTTCACACCAGCGCAAGCCGAACCACCTCATCGGCTCCCTTTTTGAGGAAGTACTTCCCCGGCTTGGTCAAGCCAAATGCCGATGACCCACCGTTGCCAGGTGTCACCTAGGAGCACTACCAGTACGCCAAGGATTAGGACGGTCTCACCATGGCCGCCCGGGTCATGGAAGGTCTCTGGGTAAGTACCTTTGGCACTGCATTGGTCCATATCCGACGTGTGGTAATTATTTAATTGCCATATGCATTGTTGTAGGAACATTTTTCTTAAGAGCACTAGTAGAAAAAGGGCCATTTTTTCCGGTTCATAAGGGCCATCTGTCCCGGTTTTGGAACCGGGACTAAAAGGTCGTTACTAATGCCCTAGGCCTTTAGTCCCGGTTCTTACACGAACCGGGACAGATGGGCCTTCACGTGGCCGCTCCAGTGAGCCCAGGCAGGAGGGCCTTTGGTCCCGGTTGGTAGCACCAACCGGGACCAATAAGCTTCCACGCATCAGCATTTCAAGGGCTGAGGTTTTTTTTGAAAGGAGGTGGTTTTGGGGTTAATTTAGGTTGTTATAGGTAGCTAATAGAGAGATGTGTCCTCTCTTATCTCTGTGCTACTGCTACTGCTATGCCTAAACATGACTTAGATTGAACTGAGGCAACATGTGGTGCATGTCGAAAGTAATACTAATCCTAACTTGATCAAGTTTGGATTGTACTACTTTCGACATGCACCACATGCATGTTGCCTTCACTTCAATCCAATCCATGTTCATTTCACCCACAGATATATAATAATTCTTCATGCTCGCATCATGCATCATCATAATAACAAGTCCTACTAATCATCATCATACAACTTCTACTCGTTATTAATAACAAGTCATACGATCATCATCCTGACCCCCCCCCCCCCCCCCCCCCCCCCCCCCCCCCCCCCCCCCCCCCCCCCCCCCCCCCCCCCCCCCCCCCCCCCCCCCCCCCCCCCCCCCCCCCCCCCCCCCCCCCCCCCCCCCCCCCCCCCCCCCCCCCCCCCCCCCCCCCCCCCCCCCCCCCCCCCCCCCCCCCCCCCCCCCCCCCCCCCCCCCCCCCCCCCCCCCCCCCCCCCCCCCCCCCCCCCCCCCCCCCCCCCCCCCCCCCCCCCCCCCCCCCCCCCCCCCCCCCCCCCCCCCCCCCCCCCCCCCCCCCCCCCCCCCCCCCCCCCCCCCCCCCCCCCCCCCCCCCCCCCCCCCCCCCCCCCCCCCCCCCCCCCCCCCCCCCCCCCCCCCCCCCCCCCCCCCCCCCCCCCCCCCCCCCCCCCCCCCCCCCCCCCCCCCCCCCCCCCCCCCCCCCCCCCCCCCCCCCCCCCCCCCCCCCCCCCCCCCCCCCCCCCCCCCCCCCCCCCCCCCCCCCCCCCCCCCCCCCCCCCCCCCCCCCCCCCCCCCCCCCCCCCCCCCCCCCCCCCCCCCCCCCCCCCCCCCCCCCCCCCCCCCCCCCCCCCCCCCCCCCCCCCCCCCCCCCCCCCCCCCCCCCCCCCCCCCCCCCCCCCCCCCCCCCCCCCCCCCCCCCCCCCCCCCCCCCCCCCCCCCCCCCCCCCCCCCCCCCCCCCCCCCCCCCCTAAATCAATTAGTTCAACTACTAATTAAGCACTTACTATAAATAAAATAAAGTAGTACTTACTAAAAATAAACTACTTCTATAGTAAATGGAAGTAGTTTTATTAAATCAACTAGTTAAAACTTTTCTAAAAAATGTTATCGGGGAGGGGGTACCCCCCCCCCCCCCCCCCCCCCCCCCCCCCCCCCCCCCCCCCCCCCCCCCCCCCCCTGTCGAAGTTATCGGGGAGGGGGTATTTCGACCCCCACCCCCTCATGTCGAAGTTATCGGGGAGGGGGTATATCGAACCCCCCCTCATGTCGATGTTATCGGGGAGGGGGTATATCGACCCCCACCCCCCTCATCATGCATATATAGCTACCACATACATATATACATTGAAAAAAAATTACATATATGCAACAAAAACATTAATACACATATGAACAAAAACATGCTCTGAACAAAAAAATTAATACATTATGAACATCTACATATATGCATATAGCCACATACAATCATATATACATTATATATATATGAACTAAAAATTAATCTAATAAAAATGAAAAAATAACAGAGCAGGGGCGGCACAGCGCGTGGCTCATAGCGAGGGCGGCTGGACGGCGACGGCGGGGGCGGCGAGGGCGCCGGCGCGCGGGGGCGGGCCGTGGGCAGGGGCTCGGGCGCGGGGCAGGGCCCGGTGCGGCGACGACGTGGTCATTCTTCGTCCTCTCATATATGGTGGAGACTCGACAGACTTAAAGTCAACCCGAAATATCGTTTAATTTTCTTTCTAAAAAAGGATTTGGCTGGTCTCACCTCGAGGTCGGAGGGGGTCGGTGACGGGGACGACGGCGGGGATGATGGATGGGGGCTCCTAGATTTCTGCGAAAACAAAAACCCTATAAGCTATCAACATATGCATACGCCTTGCATAGTGCTCTCCAATTTTAGCATTCAAAGTAGGAGTAGTTTTCCAATTTGAGCATTCAATAAGAAAAATCAAATCGCAAAATAAAGTAGTATTCAAATTAGGATGCATTCAATTATAAGCAAAACTACATCATCTCTTGCTTCCGTACATCGTCGAATATTATCACTAATACACCTCGAATACTATCATACGTATAGCATCGCTAGTACAGCTAGAACCGTAGCGCCCGACGGGTATCGGCGCAGGCGGTGGACACCCAAAGAGATGGAACCAATACAGGATCATAGCTCCAGTGAGATCCCTGAAGAAGCTGCCAGGTATTGTCGAACCTGCCCTCCAATGCAACCATGTAGCGACGGACGTGCTCGTCCTCCTCGCTGACACGGTGACGTACCACCTCCACGGTGTCCGGAAGCCTCGGCACCGTCACAGGCCCACTCGACCGCCACCAAACAAGGATTGGGTCAACGACGGGCTGGCTCCTCACCAACCTACGCACCCCGAAAGGTAGCACCTCCCAATACCAGCCCGGCGGAGCCCAGTCCCGAACATGGCCCCTCTGATCAAGCCGGCCTCCTCCGCCGAGTCGACGACGAGGATGCGGGATAGGCATCGTCGACGTCGATGCGGGAATAATTGCTTGAACTAAAAAAATAAACTAGTTCTATTAATTTTCTTGCTAAAAATAAACTACTTCTATATATAGTAAAATAAAGTAGTTTTCTTAAATCAACTAGTTCAACTACTACTAAGCACTTAATTACTATAAATAAAATAAAGTAGTACTTACTAAAAATAAACTACTTCTATATATAGTAAAATAAAGTAGTTTTATTAAATCAACTAGTTCAACTACTAATTAAGCACTTACTATAAATAAAATAAAGTAGTACTTACTAAAAATAAACTACTTCTATAGTAAAATGAAGCAGTTTTATTAAATCAACTAGTTAAAACTTTTCTAAAAAATGTTATCGGGGAGGGGGTATATCGACCCCCCCCTCATGTCGAAGTTATCGGGGAGGGGGTATTCCCCCCCCCCCCCCCCCCCCCCCCCCCCCCCCCCCCCCCCCCCCCCCCCCCCCCCCCCCCCCCCCCCCCCCCCCCCCCCCCCCCCCCCCCCCCCCCCCCCCCCCCCCCCCCCCCCCCCCCCCCCCCCCCCCCCCCCCCCCCCCCCCCCCCCCCCCCCCCCCCCCCCCCCCCCCCCCCCCCCCCCCCCCCCCCCCCCCCCCCCCCCCCCCCCCCCCCCCCCCCCCCCCCCCCCCCCCCCCCCCCCCCCCCCCCCCCCCCCCCCCCCCCCCCCCCCCCCCCCCCCCCCCCCCCCCCCCCCCCCCCCCCCCCCCCCCCCCCCCCCCCCCCCCCCCCCCCCCCCCCCCCCCCCCCCCCCCCCCCCCCCCCCCCCCCCCCCCCCCCCCCCCCCCCCCCCCCCCCCCCCCCCCCCCCCCCCCCCCCCCCCCCCCCCCCCCCCCCCCCCCCCCCCCCCCCCCCCCCCCCCCCCCCCCCCCCCCCCCCCCCCCCCCCCCCCCCCCCCCCCCCCCCCCCCCCCCCCCCCCCCCCCCCCCCCCCCCCGTTTATTTTATTCTGTTTCTAATTACTTATTTATTTTATTTTATGATAATTGTTATTTTCCATGCATTTACTGATTATTTTGAGCTATAAGACCCTGAAATTGATAAACACTACAAATGAACTCTGAAAAGGTTGAAAGTTGGCATGGTATCATCATTTCACCCACATAGCATGTGCAAGAAAGTAGAGAGGGTTACGGCAAAAACTGGATGCACTTCGTGTACAAAACGGACAATCTCTTTCGAAGTATCAGGGTTTCATACGGAAACTCGTCTGTTACAAAGGGATTTCATTTTTTAGAACTTATTTGAACTCCATAGTTTTTCTATGTTCAAAATGCACCATTCAAAGCCACATCATTAATTTTCAACCATTTCTGACTTCATTTGTTATTTTCCATGCATTTACTGATTATTTTGAGCTATAAGACCCTGAAATTGAAAAGCACTACAAATGAACTCTGAAAAGGTTGAAAGTTGGCATGGTATCATCATTTCACCCACATAGCATGTGCAAGAAAGTAGAGAGGGTTACGGCAAAAACTGGATGCACTTCGTATACAAAACAGACAATCTCTTTCGAAGTATCAGGGTTTCATACGGAAACTCGTCTGTTACAAAGGGATTTCATTTTTTAGAACTTATTTGAACTCCATAGTTTTTCTGTGTTCAAAATGCACCATTCAAAGCCACATCATTAGTTTTCAACCCTTTCTGCCTTTATTTGTTAGTTTCCATGCATTTACTGATTATTTTGAGCTATAAGACCCTGAAATTGAAAAGCACTACAAATGAACTCTGAAAAGGTTGAAAGTTGGCATGGTATCATCATTTCACCCACATAGCATGTGCAAGAAAGTAGAGAGGGTTACGGCAAAAACTGGATGCACTTCGTGTACAAAACGGACAATCTCTTTCGAAGTATCAGGGTTTCATACGGAAACTCGTCTGTTACAAAGGGATTTCATCTTTTAGAACTTATTTGAACTCCATAGTTTTTCTATGTTCAAAATGCACCATTCAAAGCCACATCATTAATTTTCAACCCTTTCTGACTTCATTTGTTATTTTCCATGCATTTACTGATTTTTTTAACTATAAGACCCTGAAATTGAAAAGCACTACAAATGAACTCTGAAAAGGTTGAAAGTTGGCATGGTATTTCACCCACATAGCATGTGCAAGAAAGTTCAGAGGGTTACGGAAAAAACTGGATACACTTCGTCATACCGCGATTTAGGTAGACCTATCTTCTTAAGGCCAGGAATGAAGTCAACACAAAACCCAATGACATCCTCTGTTTGATGGCCCATGGAGATGCTTCCTTCTGTCCTAGCGCGGTTACGGACATATTTCTTTAGGACTCCCATGAACCTCTCAAAGGGGAACATATTGTGTAGAAATACAGGGCCCAGAATGACAATCTCGTCGACTAGATGAACTAGGACGTGCGTCATGATATTGAAGAAGGATGGTGGGAACACCAGCTCGAAACTGACAAGACATTGCGCCACTTCACTCCTTAGCCTTGGTATGATTTCTGGACCGATCACCTTCTGAGAGATTGCATTGAGGAATGCACATAGCTTCACAATGGCTAATCGGACGTTTTCCGGTAGAAGCCCCCTCAATGCAACCGGAAGCAGTTGCGTCATAATCACGTGGCAGTCATGAGACTTTAGGTTCTGGAACTTTTTCTCTAGGATATTTATTATTCCCTTTATATTCGACGAGAAGCCAGTCGGGACCTTCATACTGAGCAGGCATTCAAAAAAGATTTCCTTCTCTTCTTTGGTAAGAGCGTAGCTGGCAGGACCTTCATACTGCTTTGGAGGCATGCCATCTTTTTCGTGCAAACGTTGCAGGTCCTCCCATGCCTCAGGTGTATCTTTTGTCTTCCCATACACGCCCAAGAAGCCTAACAGGTTCACGCAAAGGTTCTTCGTCATGTGCATCACGTCGATTGAAGAGCGGACCTCTAGCTCTTTCCAGTAGGGTAGGTCCCAGAATATAGATTTCTTCTTCCACATGGGTGCGCGTCCCTCAGCGTCATTCGGAACAGGTAGTCCGCCGGGACCCTTTCCAAAGATTACGTATAAATCATTGACCATAGCAAGTATGTGATCACCGGTACGCATGGCGGGCTTCTTCCGGTGATCTGCCTCGCCTTTGAAATGCTTGCCTTTCTTTCAACATTGATGGTTGGTCGGGAGAAATCGACGATGGCCCAGGTACACATTCTTCCTGCATCTGTCTAGCTATATACTTTCGGTGTCAGCTAAACAGTGTGTGCATGCATGGTATCCCTTGTTTGTCTGTCCTGAAAGGTTACTGAGAGCGGGCCAATCGTTGATGGTTACAAACAGCAACGCATGCAGGTTAAATTCCTCCTGTTTGTGCTCATCCCACGCACGTACACCGTTTCCATTCCATAGCTGTAAAAGTTCTTCAACTAATGGCCTTAGGTACACATCAATGTCGTTGCCGGGTTGCTTAGGGCCTTGGATGAGAATTGGCATCAAAATGAACTTCCGCTTCATGCACATCCAAGGAGGAAGGTTATACATACATAGAGTCACGGGCCAGGTGCTGTGATTGCTGCTCTGCTCCCCGAAAGGATTAATGCCATCCGCGCTTAAAGCAAACCATGCGTTCCTTGGGTCACTTGCAAACTGAGCCCAGTACTTTCTCTCGATTTTTCTCCACTGCGACCCGTCAGCGGGTGCTCTCAACTTCCCGTCTTTCTTACGGTCCTCACTTTGCCATCGCATCAACTTGGCATGCTCTTTGTTTCTGAATAGTCGTTTCAACCGTGGTATTATAGGAGCTTACCACATCACCTTCGCAGGAACCCTCTTCCTGCGGGGCTCGCCGTCAACATCACCAGGGTCATCTCGTCTGATCTTATACCGCAATGCACCGCATACCGGGCATGCGTTCAAATCCTTGTACGCACCGCGGTAGAGGATGCAGTCATTAGGGCATGCATGTATCTTCTCCACCTCCAATCCTAGAGGGCATACGACCTTCTTTGCTGCGTACGTACTGTCAGGCAATTCGTTATCCTTTGGAAGCTTCTTCTTCAATATTTTCAGTAGCTTCTCAAATCCTTTGTCAGGCACAGCATTCTCTGCCTTCCACTGCAGCAATTCCAGTATGGTACCGAGCTTTGTGTTGCCATCTTCGCAATTGGGGTACAACCCTTTTTTGTGATCCTCTAACATGCGATCGAACTTCAACTTCTCCTTTTCACTTTCGCACTTTTCCCTTGCATCAACAATGACCCGGCGGAGATCATCATCGGGCACATCGTCTGGTTCCTCTTGATCTTCAGCTTCCCCCGCCCCCCCCCCCCCCCCCCCCCCCCCCCCCCCCCCCCCCCCCCCCCCCCCCCCCCCCCCCCCCCCCCCCCCCCCCCCCCCCCCCCCCCCCCCCCCCCCCCCCCCCCCCCCCCCCCCCCCCCCCCCCCCCCCCCCCCCCCCCCCCCCCCCCCCCCCCCCCCCCCCCCCCCCCCCCCCCCCCCCCCCCCCCCCCCCCCCCCCCCCCCCCCCCCCCCCCCCCCCCCCCCCCCCCCCCCCCCCCCCCCCCCCCCCCCCCCAAGAAAAATTAGACAAGTAGCTATCTAATCATACAAGTAAGAATTTTTTTCTTTCAGAAAGAAGATAAGAATTAACAAGAGGCTCACCACGGTGGTGCCGGCGATGAGATCGGTGCGGGCGATCGACGGCGGTGAAGACGGGGACGGGACATGATGGCCCGGTAAACCTACACAAATCTTGAGGAAAATGGAGCTTCGAGGTCGAGCTTCGAGAGGAGAAACATTAACTAGTGTGGTTCGGGCATTTCATCGAACACCACATGTGCATAGGAGGTGAGCTAGAGCACCACAAAGCTCTCCCCTCGCCGGCCAGCAAAAATAGAGCAGTGTGAAGTGCTCTGCTCGCCGGCGATGGGGTATATATAGGCAACCCATTTGTCCCGGTTCGTGGTACTAACCGGGACTAAAGGCAGTCCTTCTATCCCGGTTCGTGGCACGAACTGGGACCAATGGTTGTGGGCCAGGAGCGAGGCCCATTGGTCCCGGTTCGTGCCAAGAACCGGGACAAATGGGTCCAGACGAACCGGGACCAAAGCCCACGAGGCCCCGGCCGGCCACCTGGGCTCACGAACCGGGACGAATGCAACCATTGGACCCGGTTCGTAGAAGAACCGGGACTAATGGGCTGGCCAGGCCCGAACGAAAGCCCCTTTTTCTACTAGTGGAGGTAGGGCAACTACAGAAGGCGGAAAAGACGGTGGAGAAAGTTGCCAGGTCCCGTTTGTCCGACATGAAGCACACGTTGTGGTACACGGCCGTGATGCTGGCTTGCTTCGTCGATGACGATGGGCAAAAAATGACGAAGAAAGTCGCTTGCGGGATCAATATGAAGAAAGCCGAGTACTTGTCGGTGGTAAGTAACATCATTGCTTGCTACTACTTTGAATCAGCCGCCGCTTGTTCCATCTATTCGTTATATGATGTTATTCTGTCTGACTAGGCGAGGCAGCCATGGATTAAAAAAGATTGTTCGGAGGCATTGGTGGAACTCTGGTGCGACCCTACGTGGCAGGTGCAGCACGTTGTGAAAGGTGTTAAGCGGGCAAAAATGCCAGGTCCGGCACACGTTCAGAAGAGTCGCAACCTGACAGCTCTGCAAGAAAAAATGGTATGTGCAACCCCAGGGTCAATTTTGTAACACGGTGCATCTCTGTTTATTAATCATGCTGCTTTCTCTTACAGGCGAGAGAGCGGCCTGGTGGCGAGGTCCACATCCTGGATGCGTGACTAGAAGGTCATGGGGGAAAGGATGGCAAGCATTTTTCCAGTGATTAGCCGCAGGAGAAGTTTGAAACCTATAAAGCCGAGTTCCAGAAGGTGCACGGGGTAGACGATTATCCTATGTCCCTGCCAGTGGATCCAGAGTTGGTCATGACTGTGGGCGAGGGGAAGAGAGGTGGCCGCCATTTCGTTAGCAACGGCGCGATCGCCACCTCCGAACATCGCAAGCTCACCGAGATCTGCGCGACAAGCACAAGCTCAAGTCCGTCCGTACGGAGTCGCCCGACGGCCGCATCGCGTGAGATATCACGTTTCAAGGTTCGTACCATTCATAAATGCCCATGCCTTCAAATAGAAACGTTGCAACCAATATGAGACTATGATGCCATATTACAGGCCACGTTGGAGGCAGAAAAGGTGGCCAGAGAGAAGCGCGAGGTCGAGCAGGTGGAACGGCGGCAGGAAGAACAGGCTGAGAGAGTGGCAAAACAGGCGGAAAGAGCGAAGCGCGATGTCGAACACTCAGAAAAGCTGCAGGCAGAAGTGAAGGCTAGACAGGCGCTCGAGGAAAAGCTTGAGGTTAGAACTTTCTCTTAATACAGCCACCAATCAATATATACCGATGGACAATGCTAACACGACTCTCCTCCTCTTATGGGCCTTTATGCGAAGTCCCGCGGCTGGAAGTGGCTGTGGTATACCGAGTTCTTCGCCAGGCAGCTCGGCAAATATTTTCTTCAAATGGAAAATGAATTTTGGAACATTTATGCCGAGAGCTCGAGGGGGAGCTCTCGGCAAATGTACCCCCGACGTCACGGAGCTGTCAACCACAAATGTCATTGCCACATGGCACCTTATTGCCGTGTTCTTCCTGCTCAGCTCTCGGCATATGGCACATTTGCCGACTCTCTTTTTGTTGCCGTGTCTCTTTTACCAGGCTCTCAGCAACGGTGCCTCTTTACCGTGTACTACTCTTTGCCGAGAACAGCTCTTGGCTTAGTCCATCGTTGCTGAGAGCCCACGCTTTATCTCTCGGCGTAGGCGGTTTTTCCAGTAGTGAGTGAACACACGTGTTTATTGCCACGCCACATAGTCCTCGGTTTCTTGTTGATGGATGGGGATCTGCAAAATGCGTTCAGCATCAATATGCCAAAAGTTCCCCTGGATTAGGCTCTCATCGCACTCGCCGGTCACAGGATCAATGAGTTCATTCACTTTAGTCAAAACTCTAATACCTCGGACTGTCACAATCTTCCTGGATTGGCTACTAGGGATCCAACAATCATCCCATATGTTAATTTTCAAGCCGTTCCCAACTCGCGAGATACTCCCTTTTCTAAAGGTTTGAATTCCTGCCCATATACTCTGCCAGACATAAGAAGAACCTTTCTTTAACTCACAGTTGAGAATATCTCCAGAAGAGTAATATTTTTATCGAAGCACTCTGGCACATAAGGACTCATAGTTGTCAATCAATCTCCAACATTGTTTTCCTAGCATCGCCAAATTAAAACTATGAATATCATGGAAACCATACCATCTCTATCTTTTGGAACACACATCTTGCGCCATGCAAACCAATCCATTTTACGTTGGTGCTCGGAAACCTAAACACAGCCAGATGATGGACTGTGGCCAGTGTCTAACGCCCTGACCTAGGCTCTTGGGCCAGTGTGCGCATCTCGTGTGAGCTGTCTGCATCTCTAGGCTTTACCGTGCGGCGGAGGGCAAAAGCCCAAAGCCCAGCACATGGCGTTGGATGCATCATCATGCATCCAGTTTTCACCTGTTGTACGTACAACACCAACCACCACATCCCACTGAGATTTCGCTCTAGAAGCTAGCAGCATATCCTGGCTGTCAAAATTCAAAAGGAAAAAGAAAAACAGAAGATGCTTATCCTTGGAATACCCTGACTCGCGGCAATAGCTGTGCTAGTGCACATGAACTGTTAGATGACTATACAAATGGACGTCAGTATCATGGAGACACATGTCCTCGTGTGCAGAACAGTAGAATAAGACGGCAAATTTGTCTGGCAAGGAGAAGAAGTCGCAAAATTTGGTGCAAGCTAGTGGTATGCGGAGCTTTCGAGGTGATCTGGCTAAATACTTGGTTTATAGTGTATGCTAAAGTACCCATCCGCCCACTAGATCACGCACAAGCCTCATTACTTTTCTTTAGGTACCAGGTAATTTGGTCAATCTGTTGTTGTTGCCCTTGCTGTTGGAACAGGGAAATAAGTTGAATTGGTGGCCGACCATCTTACGTGCAATTAGTAGAATGATGTGTAAAAGTGCATCTAGTACATAACTATATTAAATTTTAGTCCTGTCTTCTTTTGCCGCAGAGCCATGGTGACCAAAGTGCCGGAGTGGTCTCTACGGTTTTTTTTATTTTTTTCCGAGTTTGCCCGTCATGCAAATAATTATGGGGAAAATCCATATTTCTTATATTGATGATCATGATGTAATTAATCAAGCATCCTACAGAGACTAAGTGACTAACGAAGAATACAAAATTTCCATACCAGCTGGATAGCTCATGTTCTTTAATCTATTCATAGTTTTAAATAGCGGGCTATGGCATTCTACATTTGGCACTAAATTGCGCTAAATGGTGCCATAGCGCGCTAAATAATGCTAAATTGTACACGATGCGTTTATCGCAAGACCACTCCAAACGCTATAGCGGCGCTATAGCGCCAAGAAAGCGCGCTATTTAAAACTATGGTTCTATCTAAAGCTGGCAGACTGATCCTTCTATCTTCCGTTCTGGAATCTCTACCAACTTACTACATGTCTGTCTTCTGCTTACCCAGAAAAAAATTAAAACCTCAAAGCTATTGACGCGACACGCCGAGCCTTTTTCTGGGCTGCCGAGGAAACATGTACTTGTGCTAAATGCTTAATTTCATGGAAAGACGTTTGAAACCAAAAATGTCTAGTGGTTTAGGGATAAAAAATATGCAAATCCAAAACATATGTCTACTTACGAAATTCGCCACGAAACTTTTGCTCCCCTCTTATTCACCTTTGGTCGATTGGTTCCATGGACCACACCCAAACGCCTTAGCATCACCTCACACCCACCACTCCTTGCTATGCAAGATTTTAAATCAGCAACTACCACAACTAGAACAAATCTCCTTCGTCCTAATGAGCAATGGCAACACTACCTTCTTTCAGCTAGATGTTTGGTTACACCAATTACTCCTAGCCAATGCCTTTCCAAACTTTTTTCACACTCAACCGACCCCAAACGTCCTTGTTTCCTACATTATGCATAACGGTGTGGAGTCTAACCTTCAAAATAGCCTAACCCACGTAGCTTCTATGGAGTTGTCTACTGTGATGTCTTTGCGGATGACAAGTGATACCTCACCCAGGGTCTACCCTTATCCACCAAGCATGCCTACAAACTACTACACCAAGACGAGGAGGGCCAAAACACTGGGCTGATCTAGGGTAGTAGAGTCCCTAACAAGGTCAAGCTTTTTGCTTGGCTTCTCTTCCGCGACAGGATCTACCCCAAGGCAAACCTGCTCCACAAGCACATTGCTCCGAATAGCAAATGCCTGATATGTCGTCGTGCTATAGAAGATTCCGAGCTCATTTTCCTCCAATGACCTATCTCTGCAAGAATCTAGCAACGCACTGGCATCCTTCACGGCTTGGACTTCAACTCTTTATGGGAGTTGCCACTACCTCCTACCCTTGATGGCACTATCTGGCCTATGGTACTTCTTACCATCTTATGGAAAATTTGGGATAGATGCCCGAAACGCCAAGGTTTTCAGTGACATTGACAACCATAGCTCTTCAACAGTGAAGAACATTATCTCAGACTTCACCTTATGGACTCATCGGTTCAAGGAACCGACCGACAATGATACCGCCTCCTCGTGGCAAAAATACCTATCCTCATGTGCAAACGTGCCCATGTAATCTTTGACCAGTTGCTTGTTTCTTATAATTGGTTAAATTTCAGTGATTTATCTGTTTCCTCTAGTTCAAGTTTCCTTTTTATAAGGAGCTGTTTCTTTTTGTTTTGTCCTTGCACACTGAATTCAAAAAAATAATCTTTCACGGCCATTTCCATCACACACACATGATGCATGATTAATTGGATGCATGTGAATGTGTGTACCTAATGACTTTCTGCACCAGATACGCCCTCAGCAATCCGTGGCCTTCAAATTTTGGACAAGCAACGTGTGGCCGAAATCGCCCAAGACTTCTTTTTATCGGTAAGCCATCAACGCACTAACCCACATGACACAGCTTTCAATGCAGCGGAAATGTACCGGACTTACCATTACTTTCCCCGTACTTTAGTTTCCTTTTCTCCATGCGTCGAGTTCAACTAGATGTCGATCAAGCCATGAATGGACTCGTGTCTTTCCATGTCACCCGCGAGGTGAAGTTTAGAATTGACAAAAGCTAAAAGATTTCCACGTCTGTACATAAATTATATGCCCAAATGCTACAGACACCACCACTAGCTTATGATGATCAACAAAGGACCTCCACTATAAACACCCGACAATATTAAAGGTGATCTCCCGAGTAAACAGCCATTACACAACTCTAATAAAATATGATCTGGGACGACCTAGGCCTTGTATAGTCGCTATAATGCGCTAATGATCCATGCGTCAATCATTTGGACTTTCCATCATCTCACAATTAAGGCTCATCAAAAGACAAAGTATTCTATATGTTACAGACACGTGGTCATGTATAATTCATGGTGCACCGCGTGAAGAACCAAACCGCCAAATCAACATAAAAACAACACAGAACAAGCAAAACATAAAAACAAACGAGACACACCGTGTGAACTTTGCCCCGAGACCTCACCGTGCAATACTTATGTAAGAAGGGCAGTATTCTGTTTCCCCGCGCGGTGAGATAGATAGCTCACCGCGATTGGCTTTCACGAGCTAGTTAGGTCATCAATGGATGGAGAGGTCGGGCGCTACCTTCCTTTAAAAAATAAAGAACTAGCTAGGTAATTTCAGCTCAAATCTTCATATACTAATCACCAAATTACTCTAGTAAGCTTGCTCAGCGGGTTGCGCTGGATAGAACTCATATAATTAAAATGCGGACACTGAATCTGAACGCTACCAAAATTCCATAAGGTGCCAAGTTATATCACAGACACCACAGCGGAGGAACTCATCAAGATTGCACATTGGCGGCATCGTCATCATTTCTCCCCGAGCAAGGGACTCTGACTTCGCTGCAAACGACTGCCGACCAAACCCACCTCGCAAAGGCCGTGAGAAGCCAGATATAGATCCTTGCCAAGCAAACAGCCACACGTGCGGGACGGCAAGCTCCACTGCAGAACAATGCAAGCCTGGCACCACGGAAGATCACGGAACAGACCACCTATCGCCCATCATCGTCTCCACCTAGACCCCACCGCCGCGGCTCCGACTTCACAACAACAAACAATCCGAGACAATTCCGCGAACACGTCGGAGAAGAGCCGACCACTGAAACCTTTTCCGCGACCCCAGCATCGCACACCCCCGTCGTCGTTCCCACAGAAGCCCTAACACACACACCACCGTCTTCCACCGGCAGCCGCGGCCAAGATACTGCACCACCGGCAGCACCGCACGGCAGGAGACCACTCGAACGCTGCCCTTCTCATGACCCTCTAGCTGGATGAAGCTCAAAAAATGATGCCCTCGAGAGGGGTACGACATCGAGATGCCACCATCATCCAACCCCATCGGGTCTGTGGTTTCCCCCGGAGCTGTCTCGGGCAGAGAGAAGCAGAGCAGCCCATCAACGCCTTCAAGGAGGTCATGGCATCCACAGACGCCGCCTTAGCTGGCACCACCACGGCTAGAAACGGGGCATCCCCCGGCATCACTCTGAAGATCTGCAGCCAAAAAAATCCATCCAGCGAGTCCACCCGCCCTCCGCAGCCTCTCCCGATCCTTGGCACTGTCCATAGCCCCCTCCCAGTAGTTGCAATCATTGCAAGGCGGAGCTCAGCCCCGAACCTGCAGCATCCAAGCCATAGGGCAGAGGCGCCCTCGCAACCACCAACACTTGCTGCATGTGCTGTGAGAGGACGTCTGAACGAGGGGGAGGCAGCGCCGCAACTGGAGCTACGTCACTGCATCGCTGAAGCAACCAGAGCCACCGAGGACTGGATCCTCCACAATAGGGACCTCCATACCCCTCGCTCCGATGACGCCGCTCTCCGCCGCCACCTCCATCATCTCCAAGCAGCGGCCCTCACGGGCCCAGATCTGGCCCGCCCCGCCGCGCCGCCGACTCTACATGCCGTCCTTTCCTTCACCTCCAGAGGGCGCCACCTTGGCACCTATAAGCCTTCGCTACACCTCAGAGCAGCCGCCATCGCACCCCCAAGCAGCCTCTGCCGATGCGCCCTGCACGGCCGTAGCCACCGCACCACAGTACCGAATCGAGGCGCTGCCACGTTCCTTGGGGCCAGCATGGGCTTCGCCGGCGGCTCCTCTGGCAACAACGAGACGAGGGGGAGGGGAATGAGGGAAGGTAGAGGCACCGACTAGGGTTACCCTGTCTTGCCGGAGGAGGGCAACGCGAAAGACGATGGTGGTGTGGCTCCTTCCGCTTAAACAAACTGATTAATTACCACACTGAGAAACATATTCGTCTCCATTTATATTCATGTTGCAGGACGATTTTTTGAAAACATTGCATGGACAACGTGAACTCAGGATCACAATAAAGTACTTGTAGGCAGTAGCCTTGAACGTAGGGCCTCCTTGAACCGAAGACATTAATTTGATGATAGATGCCTGTTTAAGTTAGCACGCCTTCTTGAACTTCAATTGTACACAATTAGTCATGCTGAAGGAAAAACGAAAAAAGATGGTTTTATAGACAACTTTTCTCTAATTTATATTAGTCTCTTAAAAGAAGAGAGAAAAGAGATTTTTTGATCCCTCAAGTAACGTTAGGGTAAGATCTGGTCCCTCAACTCCAAAACTAGAAAAACGTAGTCTCTTAATTTGTAAAACCCTATATCTTTGGTCCCTAACTCTGTTCTAATTGGCTTCAAAGATGACGTGGTGTGTTTCTGACTCGGACCAGATACCATGGCACTGTTGGATCGTAGACCTCACCTTATCAGCGCCCATGCATTCCGATGAAAGTGGCTTTGTGATTTGTGGCTTTGCGCATTGTAGAGCAACTATTCCGACTATCACAATAAAAATGGGCGCTTCACTTGGAGCAATGAGCGGGACAACCCTGTTAAAATATACGGCAGAGGCAGAGGCCATCTAGAAGCCTTCGCTACACCTTAGAGAAGCCGCCATCGCACCCCAGAGGCCGAGAAGCTCCACGCTCGAATATATATATTTTGGATTAAGATACCATGTTTGTTCAAACAGTGGCTGATGCTTTGGCCGAAAACATCAAACATAGTAAGCCTTGCCATGTCTTCCACCAACTTAGGAAAGTGGGACACCTCGCAAATGGATCCAAGGTTTCGCCTCTGACGCAAAACTCTAACTTCATATGGCCCTTGAGATTATTCCGCGGCTCGTTGTGGCCCAAGACTTCATGGGGCTCTCCCAGGAAGAGAGAAACATTAGGAGGAGGCTAAAAAGACGGGTCATTGACTTAATGGTTCTTGAGAGATCTAGGTAGAGCCAATGCCCCCGGGTGACCAACCTCAAAGAGGGTGTCGATAAATATACCCATATTTATTTAAATATGGTATAAGTAGGAGACATGAAGCTATGCTGAAGGTGTATCCGTATTCAAGCCAGAAGACGTCCCAGAAGGCCCTATCTCGAGGTGTAAGATATAGGAAGGGAGGAGCGAATTTGGAATCCACCACAATGGAGTCTGGGATCATGTGGGCTAAGGACACTACTTTCCTTAGGCATGATAGGGTTGGAGTCCGGGACAGTTTGATTTCAACTTGGAGGCCAAGAGAAGACGCAGATATAGACTCATAGGCCTAGGCGAAAGGAATTGCCTCAAGTCCCTGAGTTCCCAGAAGCCAAGAGGGAGGCTCCACCATCTAGAGAGGACAGACCTCATCTAGACTATGTATCGACACCATTATTATAATCGCTGAGATAATAAAGATCAGCAGGCAGGACATAGGGTTATTAGCCACATGGAGGCCTAAACCACGGTAAAAAAACGTGTCTCTCGTCTCATCTCATCGAAGTTGGTCGACGGGGTCTTTGTGCCGCCCCCACCTCCACTTCCCGGAACACGCATGCCCTCGTATATGTGATGAGTTCTTTTAAGATGGTCCCTCTTACCTCACAGGAGGTAAGAGTGCCTAGTTAATCTGAGCCATTGATTTTATTAGTTAGTGGACCCAAGTTATTAACACATGCAAAATTAACCTGTCTCAGCCGGTCACCTCCCGGTTGCTCGGGAAACAGACAAGGAAAGCCCCAATCAGAGTTCAAAAAGGAAATAGAAAAGAAAATCCTCTCCCGGATCACGCTCTCTCGTAATTATCTCCTCAAATGGCGTTGCCCTGACCAGATCTATCAATCAGTGGATGAGAAATGGCCCAAACCTTTTCTTTTTAACACAGTCATAGCCCAAATCGACAGAAACTAAAGAACAATAAGTAGCCTACATGTAGAGTTGTTGTCCTCTAAAAAGAACGTGCTGATTTTATTTTATTTTAATCAAGAACGTGTTGAATTGGTGGTGTGTACATTTTTTTAGTCTAAGGGCATCTTCAACGTGGACACTCAAAACGCCGCAAATGTCCGGACCGAGGTGTCCGGGCATATTTTGTCATCCAGTTCAGACACCTATTTGACTGCGAACTCCTCCGCGCGTCCGTTTTCCCGTAAACCGGACGCAAACCGGGGGAGGCTTGCAGTCGTCCGGACCGCCGCCACGTACGCATCTGACCGCCACGTACGCCAAACCCAGAACCCTCTCCCGCGCGAAATGGTTACTGCACATTCATGTCAGTGAAGCCGCTCCAGAGCGGACTTGACTCGATGGCATTGATGCCGGTCAGAGCAACGCGACCGGATGAGCGGGCGGCGTCATTTCAATGCCGACGCGGCGACCGAGAAGCCTACTCTGGTCGGTGCATCGCATTGTAACCGGCTACCTGCCCATTTGCCTGGCCGTGGCTATTTAAGCATGGCTCCGACGTCGTACCACATCTCCTATCCTCTGCGGACACCGCCGGACCGCTCCATGACCCTCCTCTCTTCTCCACAACGATGTCGAAGTTCTAGTTCTCTGCGCTTGCAGGTGGATCTGGATCCGGTTCCTGCTGCCGCCGTCGCTCTCCGGGGCCATCAGTCTACATGGCTCCCGTCTTCTCCGGGAAGAATGAGATCATCGTCTCCTCCGATAACGAGGAGGAGCAGGAGCTGCAACAGCAGCCGTGCCTCCTCGCAGAGGCCGCCGACGAAGAGAAGCATGTGCACCTGGACCTCCTCCTCGAGTGGTCGCTCAAGGACCGCGGTCCGGCTCTGCCCTCACCATCGCTCAAGCGCGTCAAAGCGGAGCCTGCGTCACCGCCTCTACACTGCATCAAGACAGTGCCTACCTCACCCCCACCCCTGCGCAACCACGGCGTCCAAATCGGATGCCGCGTGAAGGAGGAGTCGTTGTTGCCGCCGCACAGTTGGGGAGCGCACATCGACCGGCCGACGTCACCGCCACACCGCTTTTGGCATGACAAGGCTGTGAAGGATGAGGTGCCCCTGACTATCGCGAAGGCGCGCGGGTGCCTCCTCCACTACCTTGGCCACGGTGGCAGCGGTGGCTCCTCGTCGTGGAGTCTGCTGTCGAGGGAGGAGAGGTCGGCCAGGGAGGCGGTGCAGAAGGAGCTGCACAACGGGCGGCGTTTACGAAGTCCAGCATCACACTACTGGGTTCATGTGGACCACAACCTAGAGGAGGCCTGGGCCAGTGACCGGTCCATCACCATCGTGCAGACATCCGTGCTGCGCATGGGCTGCCTCGACGTAGAGCTCGTGAAAATTGCCGAGGAATGGTTGCTAAGCGACAACGCCGCCGGCAAGGGCAACGACAGGGCTCCCCACACCGTTGGCCGACGGGCCCTTCACACGGCGCAGGAGGAAGTTCAACGGCTCCTCCGCGAGCGCAAGGTGGCAGCCAGGCAGGGCTTCCGCGCCCCCGTGCCCTTATGTCACTGGAAGGACAACGAGGATGATTCTGACAACGACGACGACGGGACGGACGGCGATGGAGGTGCCGCCGGCTGGCCCGGCCAGACATATGAGGCCACCGTCAACTACAAATTTGTTTATTTTTTAATTTTAGTTGAACGGACGAGATATCATCCGGTTTATGTAAATAATATCGAACGTATGCCCGTTTACATGAATTCCATTGTGTTTGCATGATATTTTATCCGTGTGGTTTAAATTTTCGGGTCAAGCGTTGCAGGGCCGACTCCATATTGGTGTCCGCGCACGCGTCCGTGAACAAATACTATGTCTGTTTTTGGGACCTGCGTGGAGACGCCCTAATTGGTGGCGTGTACATGACTCAGAGGGATGTAAAAAAATATCAGGTTAATTTGGATTTGTGTACGCTAAACATTATTAAGAGCTGTGTATAATTTTCTAGACGAGATTGGCAGTAACGTGGTGCTATAGATTAGGTTTGCCAATCAAATAAAAATAAGGGAAAATTTTAAAAGGGAAAAAAGAAGCAAAAACATAATGCCCGGACTTGAACTGACAATTGATAAATGGAATTAAGTGCCAACCGCTACGACAACACATATTGTTTGATTCATGAAGTTCATTGGCGTATTTACACATGTGTGTGTGTATGTTCCTATAGCTTAATATCTTACAGAAAGAATCAAATGATGTCACATTGTTCCATGACGTCAGTCTTTTTCGTAAATATCTTGCTTAATGGATCCAATAACGTTAATTAGGAATGCGGTAGTTTCCTTTTACTCCAACGCTCTCTCTATGGGACGAGACTTGCCTGCTCCCCACGCGTGCGCCCATCCGTGCTCCCGCGTACGTGGCTTGATTTGATTGGAACAAAATAAGGCCCGGCCCCACCCCCTTAAAATCAGGGGGGGAGATGATTAGATTAGAAATGAAAAAGGAAAAAAGACAGCCGTAGGATGAAGTGGAAGCACAGATGGGAGCATGGGGAGGGAGCAGGCAAGCCGGGTCCCTCTCTATGGTAGGAGTAACAACGATGTTTTTTGATATTATTAATTTGCTTTTCTTTTATCTAACACTTACTAAATATAAATTCGGTAATGCCTATTTAAGAGAGTTGGGAACCTATTACCTCTCATGGATGACCTATTACCTGCTGGAAACGTGCGCATGAGGGGGGCTTGATAACGCGCACGTGGACGAGAGAAACTGGAAGTCGCATGCATGGCCAAGGATACCGCCGAGAAGCGTGCCGCATGGCCGAGTAAATCTGAGAATGGTCTTTAAATAACCGGGTAAAATGGTTTGGTCTTTATTCTGGGTTTGATTGGTTCAGGTTTTTTTGGGTTTAGTTTGGTTTGGGTCTATAGAAAAACTAATTTGGGTATAGTTGGTTATGGGCTTAAAAAGTTTGGTGTAATACGGATGCAAACTATAAGTCCAAACCGGTTCCTTGCCCCGGAGCCCAGTCGCGCTAACCTACCAAGTAGAGCCCCGATTCCCTCCTACTTCATTGTACATTTGAACTGGTTCCAGAATTTATTTGTTAGTCATGAGTGCACTGGGAATTCATCACATGGGCAAATGAGTACAAAGTCTGTCTACTGTTGTTTAGGCACTGGGAATTCAGCTCACAGTGAATTTTCAGCTCACAGTGCATTTTCTTTTGAAAATCCTGATCATCGATAAAATGCTAGGATGCACAAGTTGACATTTTGTAACTGGCCAAGCAAGCTGTTAAGTTTATTAGTCTACCTCTTTTTCTGATGTTGCACAAGTTGGTGGCACAATGACTGATTTTACCATTTTTTCCAAAACTAAACTGATTGCTATGTTTAGGTGTAGTATTCTAGTGGCAAGCATCTGGTCTTGTATCCAGCAAAAGAGATAAACACAACCAACTTCTTTGAACCACTCAATGATGTTTTCTTTATCTGTGTCAATACTTGTGTTTCCCTGTGACATATACTACTGAAAACTCTAGCTTTATTCCCGCCATAAGATCGCATGATCATGTTAAATGCTTTAATGTATTCTATTTTCTACTCACGTTGGACCCTGAACCATCTAATTTTTTCCCTTTAACCTGCTACATATACAACAGTGCGCTCAAAACTTGTACACTAAATATGAAGATGGTTTTCTTATTATAGTGTCCGGTGTCACTTTGAGTTCTGTTGAGCAGTCCCCATGCTTGATGTTTAAGTTTAGCACTGAAGCTGAAAAACTGTTAAGTTCACTGTTCTTGTAGAAGCTGCTAGTAAATCAGATCAGTGGCTTGTATATATTTGCTGTTTTCTTCATTCTACCAGGCCGCTATGAAGCATTCTGGAAGGAGGTTGATGGTGTGAAGCAGGTTTGGAAGAATAGGAAGGATCTGTGGGTGGAGGTCCATGGAATTAGTTGTGGAGACCCGCCTTATAATATACCTGTCAATTAGCTGATGCTTGTCGAAATTACCTGTCTTGTTTCACAATTTTGTTTTTGAAAAGTTTTAGTGCTGAATGCCAGCAAGACGAGCACACAATTGCAACAGTGCCTCAATAATTGGGCTCTGTACTTGGCTTATTGGTGCCGGTGTCCAACGGCTGTTGATCTGTACTTGGTTTGTTGGTTCAGTGTGCGCTTGTTGATTCATTATGTCAACCCATTTGATCAAACAGTTCTTAACCCATTTCCGAAAACTGTTTCAACCCACGGTTGAAGGCTTGGTTTAGTTCAGTTTGGGTAAAATTTCTAGTAGGTTTGGTTTTGGTAGGGCTGAAGTAAATATCAAATAGGTTTAGTTTAGTTCGAGGTGTCAAGCTAGCCCGCGTGGGTTTGGTTGAGGCATGGGTCAGGTGTCAAACCATTGGCCGAGGATACCGCCGAGAGACACTAGAAGTCGCTTTTAGAGTTGATCAGACACGTGTGCGGTAGGCAGTGTGAACGAAAAAGAAAAAGAGGAAGTCCGATCAATTCACGGCAACGAGCCACATGGATCTCAGGCAGACCATACGCGTCCAGCCCAAGGGAAAAAGCGACCTAATCACGGCTAGGCAAAGTGACCCAGTTTTACTTGTCTTGACCGCAAAGTCCCGTGGCGGCCGCTTCTCATGGGAAGCGTGAATCAGACCAGAAAGATCGACCTAGTAACATGGACGTGCTCCCTCTTTCATTGCTTTGGTTGCTTCACTCCAAAAGATTTTTGTCTTTTATTGACTAACCAAGAGAGCTAACATTTTTCATAATATTGCATGCACGAGTATTCCCTGCCTGCGTCGCTCCCAGGGGCGGCTCGGGCAGAAACCCTAGCCGCCGCCGCCGCACCCGCCTCCCCCTCACCGCTACCGGCCCATGTCGCCGGGCAAAGCCCGTTGGCGGCCAGCGGCGGTGGGACTTAGTCCTCGCCATGGAATCTCTGGAGCGCGGTCCTCACGGTGGTTGGTGTGCGGTGGATCAGTGCGGCACGGTGGCTTGCCTCGGCTTATCGACTGGACTCAGACGGCGCTCCGGCGTGAGCGGCAGTGGCAGTGACGTGCTGCGCGCGGCAGTCGGGTGGTTAGGTGGTGCTGTGTGCGGCGGCGCCTAGTCTGCCGCAGCTTGTGTTCACGCGGAGAGCTCCGTGCTTCATCCGACGGCATCCAAATCATGTTTGACTACCATACCACTGTGAGGTCCGACGAAAATTCTCCAGAGCAACCCGCCTCTGATGACCGTGGTTCGAGTGAAAAGATCTGGCGGAAGCTTGGGTTGGCATGGAGCACCCCTGCAACGACGACGATATGGACCTATTCTATGTGTCAACTACAATCACGATCGGATGTGGTCATACGGCCAAGTTCTGGCACACTCCATTGCTTAACGGGAGAAAACCAATGGTTATGGCGCCATATATTTTTTCAATTGCGAAGGCGAAAAACTCAACCATATGGACGGCCCTTACAAATGAAGCGTGGGTTACCAAAATTGACACGAGTGTGGTGGCATAACTCTGTGGCACCTCACCGAATTTTTCACCCTTCGGACTTGGCATAAGAATGTACACCTTCTCGACAACATCGCTGATGGCATTGCATGGAACCTCCCCGCCTCGAGATCCTATTCGGCCAAGTCGGCTTATATGGCACAATTCGACGACATCAACACCAACATCATGAGGCTGACTTTTTGGAGTAGTTGAGCGCCGCCTAAATGCAAATTCATTGCGTGGCTAATAATTCAGGGCAGAGTTTGGACGGCCCACCGGCTTCAAAGAAGTGGCTGGTAAAATTACAGCTTATGTTAACTATGTAAAAGGGAGCCGGAATCCGCTGTGCACCTGCTTTTCAAATTTCGCTACTCAACGCGGATCTGGAATTCGGTAAAAGATTGGCTCGGCCTCCTGGAATTGCATATTAAGGTTTTGTCCCAATTCAACTCGGTCAAGGAGAGGTGATCTTGGGCTATTAACATGCAGGTTACTCGGCGCAAGGCCCTCGCTTGGCTTTTGATGATTATTTTTTGGGAGCTATGCAACAAGAGAAACGGCTATGTTTCACCATGTGTCGTCCATGCCTACCACCATGTCCGTCAAGATAAAAAATGAGGCCATGTTATGGGCTGTTGCCGGTGCAAAAGATTTGAGCTCGAATATGCCGCGAGCGTGGACTTTTGTGTCAGAATGACTTCATACCCAGCCGCCGCCGCCTCTCCAAAAAAAAAAGCCTAGTGTTTCTCTGCCTCCCGTCGGGGCCGCCGCCGGTCCGCCTCGTCTCCGGTGGCCCTAGGGCCATGGAGGCGTGGTGGATCCCGGCCCTTGTCAGCGGGAGGGCTCCGTTTTTAGATGTTCTTCTGAGTTTTGTTAGGATTTGTGTCCGGCTCAGGAAGGCGAGACGGTGACGGCTCCCTGAAGATGGAATAAGCTTCTCCCCGCCTAGCCCCCATCCCGATGGTGCATCTAGCATCGTCGGAGGGAGTGTGGAGGTTTGGCTACGGCGGATCTCGCGCGATTCGGTCGGTGGTTGTCTTTGGTGGATCTACTTGGATCCGATCATCGTTTGTCTATGTTCGCGTGTCTTCAGGTTGGATCCTTCTGAACTATGTGTCTATTAATCGCTGCCGGTTGCTGTTCTGATGCGCTCGTCCTATGAAGCCTTAGCACGACGACTTCCCGAGTACAATAAGTTTTGCCCGGCTCTGGTGAGGGAGGGGCGATGACGGCGGCGCGCCTTCGGCTCGCTTCAGTGCTTGTAGTCGTCGCTAGCTAGTCTACGGATCTGGATGTAATTTTTATTATTTCTGGTGTTCATAGTACTGCCATGATTAGAGATGGATAGATTGGAAGTTTTCTCGCAAAAAAAAAGACTTCACATCATTGTTGTGTACACTATTGGAATATGTTTGTATGCCGAGTGCCAGAAATAATTGGCGAAACCCCGAAAACACTAGGCAAACGGTACGTCGAGTGTTACAATCGGCAAAATGCACTCGGCAGATAATCATCCGGCAAAGCATCCTTTGCCGAGTGTTTTCTTTCGCACACTCGGCCAAGGCTTTGCCGAGTCTCATATTCGCGTACTCGAGAAAATAAAGGGCCTGACGGTCACCGGACGTAAACGGTATTGGCCACGTGTGCTCCAAGTTTGCCGAGTGACCTCCCCCCCACACCCCCCGGTGACACTCGGGAAACCCCATGAATAGGAACAAAAGAAAAGAGGACGTCATTGACCCCAAGCACTGCCCATCGGTCAGTAGGGAGGCCATGGCGATGGGAGCCCGTAGGCCACCGACCACCACACCGTGCGACGGATCTGACCACACACGTGCACCGTGAGGCGCACAATGGAGGGTGCTTGGTCAACGGCGACCTCACAGTGGCCTCGATCCGGACCAGGGGAGGAGGGGAGGAGGCGTGTGGCAGAGGGTGCATTTTCATCGGAGACCTTGCCGATGCCTTGATCCGGACCTGGGGAAGGAGGCGCGTGACGTTGGTTGCGTGGTCGACGGTAACCTTGCCGTGGCCTCAATCCGGAATGGGGGGAGGAGAGGAGGAGGCGCGCGATGGAGGGGGCGTGGTTGATGGCTACCTCGTCGTGGCCTCGATCTGGAACGGGAGGTGTAGGGGAGCTTTAGGGTGGCGCGCGTGGCCAGATCTGGCATGAGGTAGGAGGGGAATAGCTGTGGCGGTGACGGTGAGCCTGTTCGGTTGCAAGGAGATTGGGAGAGAAGGAAGGGAGCCGGCGGGGTGGGGTCGCGGGGAGATCGTGAGAGAAGAGGGGATCAGGAAGACGGAGAGCCATCCGTTCTGTTAGATACGGACGGTGCATATCGCGATCTGTGGGAGGGTCCAGTTGACCAATCAGAATGCAGCGATGACTTTGCCGAGTGTTACACTCGGCAAACACACACAACTTTGCCAAGTGTTACACTCGGCAAACTCCTTTTATATGACTTGCAAAAATATGTAACTTGTATACTGTGGCCGATCCAGGATTTCAAACTAGGGTGTTCAATTTTTTAAAAATATAATATATAAAATGTTCATGTAGTAAGAATTTCTTTCCTTCATAATGACAATACCTTATAGTAATGACAATACCTTATAGAAATGACAAAAAATGAAGATTATTTACTACACAATCAGACAATATGTCATGGCCAAAAACGAGGCATGTCATCGTTAACCTTTACTTGCAGGGAAAATTGCTCAGAAAATGTAACAAAAATAATATTTCAAGTAGCAATGTTAATAGGACGTTAATGTAACATATCAGATGGTGAAAAAGCGTCGATGGTATGGGCTTGGAGGAAGCAAGCTGTTGGTGATGGCCACTTGGGTCGTTTGGGATACTGTCATAACTTATGCTTGTTGGACTAAGGGTTTGAGGCCAGTTTATACAAATTGGCATGCTGTTTATTGCACAAACTACACCCATTTTAATGCATGTACCTAGTATACAGCCTATATAAAAATTTCTTGTGATTTTTTTTGGGTGTACATATGTTCACCCATCACCCCATGTGGATCCACGCCTCCTTGTATACCCAATACATTTTATATATCATATACCTCAATACTTTTTTACATACAATGTACCACATATAAGTTGTTTTGCTGGTGATGGGGTCACCTACTCAGGGTGGGGTCATGGACCTGACATCCTGGACCCAACTAAGGCCTCAGAACCATAGGTGCACTCAGATGCCCACCTCTTCACGCCCACTTGGATTCTGCCCATCCACTCGGATAGGGGCGACTCACTCGGAAGCCTCACAGCCACTCGGCCACAGGAGGGGAATGGGTCGTGAAGGATCTGGAGCATCCAAGGAGCACGGCATCGGGCTTTAAGTGTAGTTAACATGCCCGTTACCAGTAATGCCTGTAATCACTACTCCTCTTCATCTCCCTTGTAATGTACCCATAATGAGGGGCGGCGTACTCTATATAAGCCGCCCCTTAGCGCTGAGACAAGGGTTCGCAACCCCAGTGTAATCCAGACGCAATACAACCATAGCCTCTGGGCTCGAGACGTAGGGCTTTTACCTCTCCGTGAGGGGCCTGAACTCGTAAATCCGAGTGTCACACCTGTGCCGTAGCTAGGTTCAGCCCTCTATTCGTACCCCTAGTATTCACTGTCAGGTTCGTTGCGTCGACAGTTGGCGCCCACTGTGGGGCTGCGCATCTAGCGATTTCCGGCGCAGGTGGAGTTCTTCATCATCATCATCATGGTTTTCGGCGGTAAGTTGATCCCGGGTCGCGAGATCCGCCTCGGCGCCCTCAGCTTCGTCGCTGATGATTCAGCGTGGCTCCAGGAGGCCCCGCTAGAAGCGGAGTAGCTGCCCATCCATCGCGCGGCACACTTCCGTGCGAGTTCATACAGAGTTCTTCTCCAACAGCCGTTGGTTCCGTACCGGGCGGCACCTCTTCTTTCCGTTGGACGTCGTCGCAAGCGCTCCCGGCGCTCTCGGCTCCAGCGTTGGGTCAAACAAGCAGTGGCCCGTCAAGCCATGACTGGACAGGTATCGGTCCTAGAGCCCGATGAGCCTGTCCTTGATTTGTTCGCCTCTCTCCATGAGGGGTCCGAAGATGTGTCTGATCTCGAGAGCATTGAGTCCTCTGCAGAGGTTATGATGGCTGGCAGGGAGCAGAGTCCTCCTGGTTTCGCACGCGCTCGCGATGGCGCTGGCAATGTGTCACACGAGAACGATGATGATGGCCTCGGAAATGAGTAGTACATCCCCTAGCCTCTCACTCAGGAGTAGAGGGAAGAGCTCAGGCTGAGGAACGAGCAAGCTCTGCATACCCCTATTACATAGATGACTCCCGAGGCTATGGCCTTGGAGTCGACGCGTTTGGCTACCTTGGCCGAGCATAACCGCCTTGAGCGATTGCAGAAGACGCTTGAAGATCAAGCCCTGCGCTCGTCCTATGAAGCCTTAGCACGACGACTTCCCGAGTACAATAAGTTTCCCCCCCCCCCCCCCCCCCCCCCCCCCCCCCCCCCCCCCCCCCCCCCCCCCCCCCCCCCCCCCCCCCCCCCCCCCCCCCCCCCCCCCCCCCCCCCCCCCCCCCTTGAAGATCAAGCCCGTCAGCAACCCAGTTCCAGTCGGAATCGGAGACGGTTGTTCCAGGATCACCAGCCTCAGAATTACCGAGGCTTCGCACTACACTACAGAATTTGGCGGCATCGACTCGGATCACTGATTCCATCCAGCCATCAGGTTCAGCGGCAGGTGAAGGGATCAGGTAGATTCAGACGTTGTTGAAGATGGCTCTGGCGCAGAATTCAGCCGTGTCACAGTCACAAGACCGCATTCACAGCAGGTCAGTCCGTGCTTCTACAGATCAGTCGGCTCATAGTCTGATTGGATCTGGGAGGCGCAGACCGTCACCCCCTCCAAGGGATGTGGTTCAACCCCGGCGCAGAGATCAGTATGGAGACAGGAGATGTGATCAGGTCACTCCTCCCTGGCGGCATGATGACTATCATCGCGTTCGGACACCCCCTTCACGGGATGTCTAATACGGGCCCGGCCTTATGATGACAGGCGCTCGTATGAGGACGATAGAAGGCCGGGTGGTTACCGTCCGCGGGACCATGAGGGAATGGACTACCAGGATCCTCAGTTCAATGGAAGATCTATTCTTGCTCAGATGCTGGTCGACAGGGACCGAGCCCACAGGGATGCTTATGATAGAGATCATCCGAGTGGATTCACTTCTTCAGGTCCCGACTGTTTCAGCAGATACATACGAGCAGCAGATATTCTGGCTAACTTCAGGTTGACAAATGGAATTGGCAAGTTCACTGGCGAGTCCAAGCCAGAAACCTGGTTGGAGGACAACGAGAATGACAATGTGGCAATGAAGCATCTGCCCTTGATGCTCGAAGGGTCTGCGAGAGCCTGGCTCAACCAGCTGCCTCCTAGTAGCATCTATTGCTGGGATGACTTGGCCCGAGTGTTTGTGAAAACTTTCGAGGGCACAAACAAGTGGCCGGGTGGTTTGGTAGAATTATAGCATTGTGTGCATAAGAACAATGAAACTCTTCGAGAGTACATCCAGTGGTTTACCACTTTGCACAACACAGTGGAAAACGTTAGTGAGCACCAAGCCATTTGTGCCTTCAAGGCAGGTATCAGATATCGTGAGCTCATCCTGAAATTCGGTCAAACAGAGACTCCAACTTTGAGCTGAGTGATGGAGATAGCTGGTAGGTACGCCAATGGTGAGGAGGAAGACCGACTGAGAAGCGGTAAAGGCCCGACCAGGGAGGTCCATCAATCTGGCAACAATTCTGGCCGGAAACAGAAACGCAAATCTGACACGGCAGAAAAGGCTGAAGCAGCGGCCCTGGCCAGACAAGGGAAAGGAAAGGGTCAGCAGAAACAGAAGAAGGACTGGCCCCAAAAGAAGAAGAGTCACTCGGAAGGTGATATACTTGACCAGCCCTGTCAAGTTCACACGAAGAGAGACGAAGATGGCAATCTGATCTTGCCGAAGCACGCCACCAGGGAGTGCAGGCTGTTGAAAAAAGCTATGACAGAAGAACCTGCAGATGTTAAGGACCAGGATGATAGTGATGGGGGAAAGAAGCCTGCTGGAGGCTACCCCTCCGTAGAGAAAGTTCTGATGATATTTGCAGATGTCGAGTGCAAGAGGAATTTGAAGGTCATCAATTGGGGAGTGAGCTTGGCCATGCCGACTGTCACCCAGTACCTCGATTGGACTGAAACTCCCATCACTTTTGACAAGTCTGATCACCCCGCCTATATACCGACCCCGGGCGGCAGGCTCTAGTGGTGGATCCAGCAGTCAATGGAGTCCGACTGCGCAAGGTCTTGATGGATGGTGGCAGCGGACTGAACATTATTTATGCCGACACACTGAAAGCAATCGGCATCCCGATGTCCAAGTTGAGCAAGAGCAACATGCAGTTCCATTGAGTCATTCCTTGGAAGAAGGCAAGGTCACTCAGACAGATACTTCTAGATGTCATGTTCGGTGAAGAGAAAAATTTCAGAAAAGAGAAACTCACCTTTGAAGTAGTTGATTTCCGGAGTGCCTATCATGCCATTTTGGGTAGGCCTGCCTACGCATGTTTCATGGCCCGACATGTTACATGTACCTTAAACTCAAGATGCCCGTTCCGAATGGTGTGATTACTGTCATGGGGAATAGGCAAAGGCCTGAAGAGTGCTTACAGCAGGGTTCCATCATCACTGATGAGCAGATGGCAGTGGCCGAGCTGGAGGAGTACAAGAAGGCGGTTGATCTGAGTGAGCTGCTGAACTCAAAGAAGCTAGTAGTCGATTCCGCATTCCAGTCGGTGAGACCAAGCAGGTTCACATCCATCCGGAGGATCCGAATGCCCAGCCTACCAACATCTCCACGACACTGGACAGTAAATAGGAAGGCGAGCTCATCTAGTACCTCCGTGAGAACTGAGACAACTTCACATGGAAGCCACCTGACATGCTGGGTGCTCCCATGGAGCTGGCTGAGCACCGACTCCATGTCGACCCAAAGGCGAGACCAGTGAAGGAGCACCTCCGACGCTCTTCCACTGAGAAGCTCAAGGTGATTGGCGAGGAAATTGCACGGCTCTTGGCAGCCGAATTCATCCATGAAGTGTACCACTCCGAGTGGCTCGCCAATGTCTTTATGGTGCCAAAAAGAATAACTCTCTCAGGATGTGCATAGATTTCAAGCACATCAATCGGGCCTGTCCCAAGGATCATTATCCTCTTTCCCTCATAGATCAGATAGTGGACTCCACTGCGGGTTGTGAGTGTTTGTGTTTTCTGGATGCGTACTTTGGGTACCACCTGATCCGAATGTATGGTCCAGACGAAATAAAACCAGCCTTCATCACCCCTTTCGGGTGCTTTTGCTATATCACATTGCCATTCGGACTTAAAATGCCAGGGCAACTTTCATGCGCATGATTCAGAAATCCTTACAAAAGCATATCAGTCAGAATGTGGAGGCGTACATGGATGACATCGTGGTCAAGTCTAGGAAAGGTTCCGACCTCCTAGCTGACCTCACCGAAACCTTCGCAAACCTGCGCAGATACGGAATCAAGCTCAATCTGGCCAGTTGTACTTTTGGGGTTCTGGCTGGCAAGTTACTCGATTTCCTCATTTCTGAACATGCAATCGATGCCAACCCCAAGAAGATCGGCTCTATATTCCGAATGAAATAACCAGAATGTCTCCATGACTTACAAAGACTCATGGGCTATCTGGTAGCCCTGAGCAGATTCATTTCACGACTCGGTGAAAAAGCCCTGAATCATGAAGAAGCCAGACAAGTTTGAATGGACGAATGATGTGCAAGCCGCGTTTGATGAACTTAAAGCCTTGTTTTCCACCCAGTCGGTGCTTGCTGCTCCAGGCAGCTGAGAGAACTTGCTCCTATACATTGCAGTGACAAGCCAAGTGGTCAGCATTGTGCTCACGATGGAGCGTGAAGAACAAGGCAGAGCCTTGAAGGTCCAAAGGCCAGTGCACTACATTTCTGAGGTGTTGACTCTTTCCAAGCAAAGGTACCCACACTACCAGAAGCTGGTGTATGGGATTTATCTGACTGCGAAGAAGGTGGCACATTGCTTCCAAGAGCACTCACTCACAGTGGTCAGTGACACACCCTTGTCGGTGATAATGAATAATAGAGATGTTAGAGGCCGAGTGGCCAAGTAGGCCTTTAAACTCCTTCCGTTGGACATCAGTTCAAAGCCAAGAAAGCAATAAAGTCTCAAGCCTTCGTGGATTTTCTGTCAGAGTGGACTGAACACTAGCAGTCGATGGTTCTAAGATGATCAATGGCTCGGGGGCTGGAGTGGTCCTGGTTTCCCCCAGGCGAGACCGGCTCAGTTATGTGCTGCACATCCACTTCGATTCCTCCAACAACGAAGCAGAGTATGAAGCTCTGCTGTACGGGTTGCGTATGGCCATCTCACTCAGAATCCACTGACTGATGGTATACGATGACTTGGATCTGGCTGTCAATCAAGTGATGAAAGAGTGGGACATTTAGAGTCCAGCAATGACAGGTTACTGCAATGCAGTCAGAAAGCTGGAGAAGAACTTTGAGGGGTTGGAGCTACATCACATTCCCGGAATCAAGAATCAAGCTGCGGACGATTTAACCAAGATTGCTTCCACCCAGAAAGAAGTCCCGAAGAACGTGTTCCTTGAACACTTACACTCCCCAACAGTCAAAGAAGACCACTTCGTGGAGGAGCCCCGCAACCAGTCGGCCCATCAAATCCGACTGAAGTTGAGATTCCAGCAGTTATAGATCTGGTCTACGAAGTTTTAGTAGTCATTCCCGAGTGGACAGCCCCCTACATAGCATATTGCTCAGGCAAGAGCTCCCCGAAGATGAAGTTGAAGCCTAACAGATCGTCCGTTGATTAAAGGATTATACTGACATCGGAGATCAACTTTACAAGAAGAGTGCTACTGGCGTAACGCAGCGCTGCATTTCCCAGAAGAAGGGCAGCAAATCCTATAAGAGATTCACTCGAGAACTTGTGGACATCACGCATCCTCTCGGACGCTCGTCGCTAAGGCGTTTTGTGCAGGTTTTTACTGGCCCCGCACCAATGAAGCCGCCAAAGATTTAGTGGAGCAGTGTGTGGGATCCTAGTCCTATGCAAACCAGTCACACAAGCTAGCGTCTGTGCTAAAGACAATTCCACTCGCTTGGCCCTTTGCTCTCTGGGGTCTTGACATGATCGGACCTCTTTGCACTGGGGCCAGCGGATTCACTCACCTCTTGGTAGCAGCCGATAAGTTTATCAAGTGGATTGAAGCAAAACCCATCAAGAAGCTGGACTCGGCAACGGCTATCAAATTTATGAAGGAGATAATCTTCAAGTTTGGAGTTCCCCATAGTATCATCACCGACAATGGGACAAACTTTGACTCGGATGAGTTCGGGAATTCTGCTATACCCATGGCACTCGGGTTGATTATGCCTCCGTGGCTCAACCGCAGTCGAATGGTCAAGCAGAACGGGCGAATGGGATGATTCTTCAAGGCCTGAATCCGCGCCTCATGCGAGATTTGGAGTACGCCGCAAGAGCCTGGGTCACGGAGTTACCATCAGTCCTCCGGGGCTTGCGGACGACTCCGAATCGATCCACACACCGCACTCCGTTCTTTATGGTATACGGCGCTGAAGCTATCCTTCCGAGTGATTTACATCACACCCCCCCCCCCCCCCCGAGTGGAATTATACTCGGAGGCGGAAGTTCAAGCGGTACTCAAGATGGCCTCGACCTTCTTGAGGAAGAGCATGAGTTGGCACGCATCAGATCTACCGCCTACCAGCAAGACCTGCAGAGATCTCACGACAGGCAAGTTAGAGGGCGTGCCTTTTAGGAAGGTGACCTAGTTCTCTGACTGGATTAGCAGAAGCCACACAAGTTAGCCCCTTCGTGGGAAGGACCCTTTGCAATCTCGAAGGTGTTAAATAACGGGTCCTATCAGCTCTACAACTTCAAGAAAAGCATAGAAGAGCCCCGTGCTTGGAATGCATACCTCCTTCGCAAGTTTTTCACTTGAACCAATTGTTTTTGACGTTGTAATAGTTTCCCGAGTGACATTCGATGAATAAAAGTCTTACTTTTCCTGTACGTCATTGAATTTAGCCAAGCGCTACAACTCACTCTGGTGAGATAATGCACTCGGTAACTAAAGCACCCCCAGCGGGTGTCCCAAAAACTTATCCGAGTGAGAACGTCCTTCTCACTCGGGGGCTTAGCCGTGAACCAGAATTCGCCTAAGTTAAAAACTCATCCGAGTGGGAACGTCCTTTTCACTCGGGGGCTTAGCCGCGACCAGAATTCGCCTAAGTTAAAAACTCATCCGAGTGAGAACGTCCTTTTCACTCGGGGGCTTAGCCACGAACCAGAATTCGCCTAAGTTAAAAACTCATCCGAGTGGAACGTCCTTCTCACTCGGGGACTTAGCCGTGGACCAACTTTCGCCTAAGTTAAAAATGCATCCGAGTGGTAACGTCCTTTCCACTCGGAAGCTTAGCTATGAACCAGCTTTCGCCTAAGTATGAAACCCTTCCAAGTGGAGCAACATTTTCAATCGGGGACTTAGCTGCAAACCAGATTCATCTAAGTGTAGAATTCAATCGGGTGAAAGAACATTCAAACGTTTTCAATGGCCGATTCCAAGCAGGCAAACAAGTCTAAACGCAAGTACCTGAGCCCAAGGCTCAATCAAATTCGATGATTACAAAATCTCTCGGCATACCGAGGCAAATTTAGTCGGAGCTTGAGTTTTTTCATGCCTTGTCGGCACCTTTCTTAGGCTGCTCCGCGGTAACAGCGGCATCAATGAAGACACTAAGGTTGATAACTTCAGCGGTCCGAGTGGCGGCCTCCATGAACGTCTCCATGAAGTCTTCAAACTTGAGCTTCTTCTTGTTGGCAACCTTGAGGGTCTTCAGTTTCTCCTCGTCAACATCCTTGCAATGAAGACGGACAAGTGAAAGTGCTATGTCCACCCCACACCGGGCAGAGGATTTCTTCTAGGCTTCGATGTGGTCAGAATATTCCTTCAGTGGCTCCAGATGACCAGATTTTTTTTCCCCGGGAACAGCTTTTCGTCGACCTGGTTCACGGTGTCTTTCAGTCGGAGGAGGTACTTTAGCACACACTCAATGCGTTCGTCCAGTCGGAGGAGCGACAGAGCAGTACTGTCACGCATCAGCTCCTTCTTGGGATCTAGCTCCGTCTGGATCCGCTCCATCTCTTCTTCAACATCCTAACAGAACATTGAACGTACGAAGGAATAAAAGTCAACATTATCAAGAGCATCCTGAAGTATGTGAATATCATTCAGACTCAGATATCATACATTCAAGTTTCTTGTTCATCTCTTCGGACACATCCTCGATGAACTTCTCAAGGTCATCCTTCTTCCGAGTGAGAGCTTGGGTTTTTTCATCAAGCTCCCTCTTCTCCTTCTCAAAGGTGGCCGATTGGACTTTGAACTTCTTGTCCCAGTCGGCATAGTTCTTCCTCAGCTCTGCTATTTCTCCCTTCATTGCTTCGGCTGTGATCTACAGAGTCTTGTTGGTCTCTTTGAGGTCACTGACGCTCTTCAGGGCATCTTCAGCCTCCTTGGACTTTGCATTGGCGTCCTTCCAGGCATGACCCAACTTGGTGTCTTTGTCCTCAAGGGCCTGCTTCATAGTTTCCAAACAAATACAGGTTCTGAGCCTCGTTTGGAGACGAGTGTTCTGGCTATGAACATCTGCTAGAGCGAGTTCATTTGGATCAAAGGAATAATAAGCTGCAAGAAGTACCCGAATTTCGGAACTAACCTCCTAGAAGACATTTCTCTTGGGAAAGGTGAGCACACTTGTGCTTTTCCACGTCCAGATCCAGACGAAGTTGCAGCACCTCGTTCTCCAAGGCAGCATAATGAGTCCCGAGCTCACAAGTCCTCTGTTGCAAAGATAGAAAGCAAATCAGTCGGCAGCAAGATAGCAATCCTTCTAAGGAAGGAACAAGCTTGATAAGTACCAGATACTAAAGTATACCCTCTAAGGAAGGAACAAGCTCGATCAGTACCAGATACTGAAGTATACCTTCTAAGGAAGGAACAACCTCGATCAGTTCAAGAACCTCAAACAAACAACATCCACTCGGCCAACCGAGTGAGGACTGTACTTCATGTGATAGAATAAACAAAATTGAGGTTCCAAAGACTCCCGCCGATTGTCCGAATATCAACGGAAGTCTCGGGGACTACACCGAGTGGGTGCACTTAGCGTGCCCCCACTGGAGGACATCCACTCGGACGGTCCACAAAAAAATGATTGACGATCATGCGTTAAGTTCTAAAAGACTCCCGCTGACTGCCAACAGGCGATGGCAGTCTCGGGGACTATACCCAGTGGGTGCACTCACCGTGCCCCCACCGGAAAAATGTGACCCGGTCAAGCTCTGAGAAAATTTGAGTCAAAACCATGCACAAAGAAAACCTAAGTTATAAGACTCCCGCCGACAGTACACAGTCGACGGCAGTCTCGGGGACTACATCCAGTGGGTGCACTCAGCATGCCCCCACCAGCAGAAACAAACACCCAGTGGGTGTACTCCGTGTAAACCCACTGGCAAAGATCGTCCACTCGGCAAGCAAAAAGAAACCAAAACCTGCAGTTTCTGACTAAAAAATGTACTTACAATGGTACTTACTCGGACGTTTGTCTTCAAAGTTTCACTGGCGTCGTACGCCTCCTTCAAGCGGTTGTTCATCAATTCGACCTGGATCATGGCCTCCTTGCTCGCTCCTACTTGGTCTTCTGGAACCCTCATCAGAATGAATAGGGTACCAGGTGCCGAGGAGGTCGCGGGTGCTGATGGAGGACTTGGAGCGGCAATTGTTGGCCCAACGCCGGTCTGTGTCAAGCCACTCGGAACAGTTTGGCCCCGTGCCAACGACGGCCGAAGGATCTTGATTCAGTCGGCTCGGGGGGACTTCTTTCTCAACGCTTTCGAAAATGGCCTGCGTCTCCTCACCACCTTTCGTTCTTGGCGGATCGCCTATCTCACCCTCCTCCATGGTCTTGTCATCATCGTCAACATGGATCACTTCCAACGGCGCTGCAGACACACTTCAGTTATAAGTACCAATATTTGTCCTACGAAACCTCAACTGATTTGGGGGCTAATGATGGGGTCACCTACTCACGGTGGGTTCATGGACCTGACATCCTGGACCCACCTAGGGCCCCATACCATCATTAAAAGGTTCCTGAACCATAGGTGCACTCAGATGCCCACCTCTTAACGCTCACTTGGATTCTGCCCATCCACTCGGATAGGGGCAACTCACTCGGAAGCCTCACTGCCACTCGGCCATGGGAGGCGAACTGGTCGTGAAGGATCTGGAGCGTCCAAGGAGCATGACGTCGGCTTTAAGTGTAGTTAAGACGCTCGTTACCAGTAACGCCCGTAATCACTACTCGTGTTCATCTCCCTTGTAACGTAGCCATAATGAGCGGCGGCGTAGTCTATATAAGCCACCGCTTAGCGCTGAGACAAGGGTTCGCAACCCCACTGTAATCCGGACACAATACAACCATAGCCTCTGGGCTCGAGACGTACGGCTTTTACCTCTTCGCGAGGGGCCTGAACTCGTAAATCCGAGTATCACACCTGTGCCATAGCCAGGTTCAGCCCTCTATTCATACCCCTAGTATTCACTGTCAGGTTCGTTGCCTCAACAGTGGGAGTTTCCATAATTTTTTAATTGATTCAATATTTTCTAATTTTTAAATGACTAGAAACGCACTTAATGGATTAAATATAGCACACGGATCCCAAAAATGCCAAACTTGGACATGTTATATATAATGGTGTATGTGGAGTGCATAAAAAGTTTCAAGGTCGACAGACGAAGTGACCCGACACTTCGCATGCAAACCTGACCCGTTCCCTTTCGAAATCAAGATTCTGCCTGGGAGATGGTCCGGTTTATGAGTAGTCTACATGACAACTTTTGCGAAACATTCTCTAATTTTTACCGCAGCCTCTAGGGATCAGATCATGACACCATGCCAAGTTTCATATTTTTCTTGCTTCGTTTGCATTTTTGAGAATTAAAATACCAATAAGCACCATGTTGGTGGCTTAGTCTCCCCCCCCCCACCCCACCCTGCCCCGGTGTTTGGCACAACTTTTATTTTGTGGTATATGGTATAAACATAGACTAAAGACCACCAATAACATTTTTTAACCCATTTATGGGCATTATTTCATGTACCTGAAGTTCAAATTTGAATTATATCCATTAATTGCCTAGGAATGCACTTAATGCATTAAATATAGCGAACGATCCTGAAAAAATGTCAAATTTTGACATGTTGTATGTAATGGTGTGTGTTTAGTGTAGAAAAGGTTTCAATGGCAACAGACGAAGCGAGCAGAAACTTTGCATGCAAACCTGGCCCGTGAAGAAAGAAAGAAAAGAAAAGAGAAGAAAGCTAAGCTAAGAAAAGAAAAGAAAAGAAAAGAAAGAAAGAAAATAAAAGAAAAGAAAATACAAGAAATCAAAGCAAAGAAAAGAAAGAAATAAAAAAAGGTTACAAAGTGCCACATTTTGGGCACTCGGCAATAATTTCTGCAGCTGAGAAAAGAAAATAAATATCTGTGGCGAGTGTCCGTCAGGAGACCCTCCACAAACTCCACCCTGCCGAACAGCGCTGTTACTTGCAATGGGAAGGGACACGTGGCCCCGGCTTTGCCGAGTGTGTGGCCATTGCCGAGTGCCCTTGGCAGCGTTTCCCAAGTTTCCTTCATTTGCTGAGTTTTTTATTTGGGAAATGCTTTGGTTCAGGCGGCTGATAAAATCGCTAACATCCGTCGCCTCCATGGCTCACCACGCGTCCCGTGGGCCAAACGTAGCACGTCACCCATATCCAGAGAAATCCCGAGACATCCCATCCTTCATCTATCCTCTTTCTCCCTCGTCTCTCCCAGCCGTCAAACACGAGCACCACACGATGCCGCCACAACCGCTGCTGCAGCCCGCCTCCGCCGGACAGCTAGACGCCTCAACATCCGCCCAATCCCTTTGTCGTCGTTGCCACTGGAGGACGCTTCCGATCCGGCAATGTGGGCAAACTCAAAGGGCGCCCCCGTGCCTTCGCCCTCTCCTCCTCGCTAGAGCACGGACCGGATCTGGCGATAGAAGGGCGTCCCAGCCGGGCGAAGGGGCTCTTCACAACTGCAGGAATGCGGCTTTTTCTGCCCGCGCAGGTTGCCCGCGGCGGTTTTGCAACGCGAGCCCTGTTGCAATTGCAATAAGAGCCTTGTTGCAATAGCGACACGGCGGAGGAAAAGGAGAGACGACGGGCGCGACTAGGAACATGGTGGGTGGTGCTACTGAGACGAGTTTTCTGCGACAACGATGGGGTTGCAAAAAATGATGTTAGCTACGGTGGTGCTGCTACGACATCATCATTCATTGCAAAAAAAAAAATTGCAACACCAACCATGTTCAAAAGTCCTTCCACAACATTATCTGTGTTGCAGAAAAAAAGTGAAGACAAAAAAAATCTGCAACACATTCTCTGTTATAAATGTTTCTACAATATGATCTATGTTGCAAAGGTTCTGCAACACTGTCTGTGTTGCAATGGTGTGGACGAAGTTGGACCACGAGATGACGCCGGATCTAACGGCTGCCGTGGCGGCGGATCTTTAAGAAAGAGCCGCTGGTCCGCTGACCAACGTGTAGCGCTGCCCTTTTTATTTCCCACATTTGGCAAAGGCCATGTTTGCCGAGTGCCCGGGTAAAGGCACTCGGCAAACAGCAAGACACTCGGCGTACACGTCGATTCCTATAGTGGTAATTGTAAATTTACAAAAATTCTTCTCCTTAATCAATGAGACGTGGCAGAACTTTTGCCTCCGTTAAAAGAATAGCTATTCTGATGATGGCGGTAGCTAACCATGCCCGAGAACTCTCCAGAAACACCCAGGAGATGTTTGAAAAACGCACGTGTCTACTGCCTGAATGCCTTCCTGACACATCACCAACCGTCCGTAGCTGAACGCACTAAGGTTAACAAGGGTTATTAGAAGCGCTGTTGATTATTCCAAAGTGTACCAAGATATGTCATGGCTGTTACCATCCCTCCCAAAAGACCATTAGCATCGACGGCCACCACGCAATCGATCCACATTTTTTCTCTCGAAAGGCATCGATCGCCATTATTCCTCCATTCTATCCAACTACCCCAACTGATGACTGGTCTGGTTATCACGGCCAGCGACTGCTGGCGTTCCATCCATCGGTCACTCGGTCAGACGGCCGGGCCCACACGCAGCATAACATTTCTTTCACTGCAACAATGACCCTGCAGGAATCTGATGGTGACCACGGCGAATTGCATGCATGGTGCGTTATGGCCGAAAGACCCGGCCGGCAGAGCGCGCACAGCCACTAATGTCTAATGGAAGGGACGGCTGGCGATGGTGATACAGTGATACATGGCATGGCATCTCTGCCACTGATCGATGATGGGCATGCATGGATACCTAGCATATTCCCCTTTGTCTTGTGCTCACATGTGTTCTTTTGTTGTGTGGATGGCATGTGGGGCGGATTGGATTTAAGTTGTGTGAACTGGTTGATTTGATTTGATGTGGATGGAAATGAAAGTTCAGGTGTAAGTGGCTGCTTGCCACCAATGGAGAAATAGATCACACGCGATTAGTGAGTCATATCCGTTCTGCCTTTCAGTGGAGGAGTTGTTTTTGTTGGCAACCTTGTGCATATTAACATTTCAAGATATGACTTATGAACTTTGGATATCAATGGAATTAATTTGGATGTTTTTGATGGACAATAAATTCACAAACATGACATATCTTGTTCTACGCGAAGAAAATCAGCTTCGAAACCCCCCCGACCCCCGCGTGCCGCACCCCTAGTCGCCGGTCGGCCGGTGCCGCACCTCTCTCTCCTCCCCCCTCGCCGCCGCCGGAAGATGCGGCCGGGCTAAGCCCGCGCTGCGGACGGTGGCGGGGTGTTCGCTGCGCAGCGGCGAGGTTCCTTGGTGGTTGGAGGCGCTCTTTCCCCTGGCTCGGCGGCGCAGCCGTGGTGGCTCCCCATGTGCGGCGCCGTCAGCTCCCTGCGTGGATCTCGTGCTCGCGCTTCCGGATCTGGCCGACGCGGGTGAGGAGGGGTGGCGGCCCTCCTTCCCCTGCGGCGGACGCCCCTTTGTGCTGCAGCGGCGGCTCCCAGTGTGCAGCGGCGGCGGCTCCCGGCGCGGATCTCGTGCTTCTGGACCCGGCTGGCAAGGGTGCAGAGGGGTGGCGGCCCTCCTGCCCCTGCTCGTGTGCGGTGTACTCGCCTGCGTGGTAGTTGCGTGTTGGAGGCGGTCCCTTTGGCTGCCTGAGGTGGGGGTGTGGATTTGGTAGGCGGCCAGATCTTGCTTGCCGGTGATGCTCCGGTTGCGGGTGAGGAGTGGGTTGTGGTGGCTCTCCGATCCTGCTGGCACGGCGGCTTCGTGGAGGTGGGTGGGCCAGCAGAGGTGTTGTGCGTGGGGATGCCGGTGGTGACGGGTGCTCCGGGAGAAAGTTTGCCGGGTTCTTGCCAGCCGACGGCGTCGGCGTCCGTGGGCGTCGTTTCACCTCCTTGGAGGCGCCGTCGTGGAGCCCCGTGTCCGCCACCCTCGGACCTTGCTCTTCGGGTGAAAGCCTAAGGCCCGACCGGGTTGGGCGACGACGTCGTCATCGTCGCTTCCCCCTTGGGGGCGTGGCCTTGAAGAGCATTGGTTCCCGTTTGCGTGCTCCATGGGCTGGACGCTCGCGACATTGCAGTCGGCTGGTGCCCGTCCAGTGATGTGGATGTTTGCGCGGCTTCTTGTGTGGCAACGATGGCAGTTTCGAGCGGAGCAGGCTTGCTGATGGGTCTTGGTAGCCTGTCTCTTCCGGCATGTTCGAGGGGTCGCCGTGCCCCGCTTTGTCTTCCTGAAGTCGGAGCTGCTGAGGAGGGGCCCTTGCAGTGACGATGACATGAGACGGGTGGTCTGCTCTGGCGCTGGCTCAGCGCAGGCCCAACGCTTTTCCACTGCGATGCTCGTTGATAGAGTCAGAGCTATCTGGTCGCCGGCGCGTGTGGCTGACTGTTTGGCATCGGCCGGCGCAGGCCTCGATGCTTGTTTGCGGTGAGGGCTTCTTCGGTGGTCGTCGATGGTGGAGTCGGAGTCACCCTCACGGAGGTGTGATGACGATGACGCCGGGTTGCAACCTCAACGACGCTTTTCTCCTCGGCAGCGTGTGTGCGTTCTTGTGCGGGTGGCCAGGTCGCCCTGTGTGTCCTGTGTGGGCATGGTGTAACGGTTTTCGCCCGGTTTTCCATTAATTAACTAGGCAACTCTCTTCTTCTTTATTAATGAGATGAGGCAAAGCTTTTGCCTCCATTTAAAAAAAACATATCATGTTCTCTCTTTTTTCTAAAAGGGGCGTGCTACGCGTCAGCCGGCGGTTCTTTTAAAAAGATCCGCTATGTCGAGAGCCGTCTGATGTGACGCCATCGTGCGGCTGAGCGACGTCTTTCACTATTGTAACAGAGATCTTGTTGCAGAAATCTTTGCAACAGAGGCCTTGTTGCAGAAAACTTTTCAACGAACGTATTGTTGCAGAAAACTTTTACAACGAAGGTATTATTGCAGAAAAACTTTGCAACTATGGTAATGTTGCAGATTTTTTTTCTTCACCTTTGTATAATGTTACGGAAGAAAGTTTTGCAATATGACTTACAGTTGTTACAGAAAATCTTTCTTGCAACAGTGATGAAGTTGCAAAAAAAAAAGCACCACCGTCCTTTACATCGAGCTCCGCCGGATGGTGGTGAGGGAGGATCGGCGCCGCCCGTCCCTACCTTCGCGCTGCCGCCGACGACCACCAGACCTCCGACCAGGTCGCCTCACCGCCAGCTCTTCCTTTTTTTTTCCGTCTCTCGCTGCAGGAGCGTCGTGCACCGCTGCCGTCACGGGTCCTCGCGGTGAAGCTCGCTTCCAATTCCGCCGAGCCCCCGCCGCTCCTGGACGTCCTGTCCTCCTGCATGCGCGCCATACTCGCCGGATCCGACGAGATCCGGCTGGAATCCCTGCCGGCATTGCCCTCCCAGCCGCACGAGTCTCCCTGCCCGCCACGGAATCTAGCCAGGCAGTTGCAAACTCTCTTTTCTGAAACAAAGGCTCAGTTGCAGAAACGTGGACACAGAGGGGTTGCTCTCGACCGTCTGATCAAGAGTCAATCCGACGGACACGGAGGCGGCGGACGTCCGCACACGATCGGCCGGCTGAAGGTAAGCGTTTCCCTAAAATATACTACAATCCCCCCCCCCCCCCCCCCCCCCCCCCCCCCCCCCCCCCCCCCCCCCCCCCCCCCCCCCCCCCCCCCCCCCCCCCCCCCCCCCCCCCCCCCCCCCCCCCCCCCCCCCCCCCCCCCCCCCCCCCCCCCCCCCCCCCCCCCCCCCCCCCCCCCCCCCCCCCCCCCCCCCCCCCCCCCCCCCCCCCCCCCCCCCCCCCCCCCCCCCCCCCCCCCCCCCCCCCCCCCCCCCCCCCCCCCCCCCCCCCCCCCCCCCCCCCCCCCCCCCCCCCCCCCCCCCCCCCCCCCCCCCCCCCCCCCCCCCCCCCCCCCCCCCCCCCCCCCCCCCCCCCCCCCCCCCCCCCCCCCCCCCCCCCCCCCCCCCCCCCCCCCCCCCCCCCCCCCCCCCCCCCCCCCCCCCCCCCCCCCCCCCCCCCCCCCCCCCCCCCCCCCCCCCCCCCCCCCCCCCCCCCCCCCCCCCCCCCCCCCCCCCCCCCCCCCCCCCCCCCCCCCCCCCCCCCCCCCCCCCCCCCCCCCCCCCCCCCCCCCCCCCCCCCCCCCCCCCCCCCCCCCCCCCCCCCCCCCCCCCCCCCCCCCCCCCCCCCCCCCCCCCCCCCCCCCCCCCCCCCCCCCCCCCCCCCCCCCCCCCCCCCCCCCCCCCCCCCCCCCCCCCCCCCCCCCCCCCCCCCCCCCCCCCCCCCCCCCCCCCCCCCCCCCCCCCCCCCCCCCCCCCCCCCCCCCCCCCCCCCCCCCCCCCCCCCCCCCCCCCCCCCCCCCCCCCCCCCCCCCCCCCCCCCCCCCCCCCCCCCCCCCCCCCCCCCCCCCCCCCCCCCCCCCCCCCCCCCCCCCCCCCCCCCCCCCCCCCCCCCCCCCCCCCCCCCCCCCCCCCCCCCCCCCCCCCCCCCCCCCCCCCCCCCCCCCCCCCCCCCCCCCCCCCCCCCCCATATATTCTAGCAAATTATGTGCCCAGTTTAGATGTTTGTTTTTGTTTTCGTTTTGTCTGTCTGTACAGAACTGCTAGTTTTTAATAATAGAAATCAAAGGGGCCACCCTGTTTATTTAAAAGGGAAATTTATGTCAATGCCAATGGTCTCTCACAGAATTGCGACTTTGCCATTACTTTTTGGCCATGCGTTGTGGTCATGCTAGAGGAGGTGCGCACGTAGGGTGTTTGATGGAATTTCTTAGTGTTGCTGCGGTGACATTTGGCTGTTTCAACGAGGAGCACGCTGCAATTCAATCAGCTAATGCCACGTGGGTGGGAAGCCAGGATATTTTGTTCATTTCATACTTCAATAACGGCAAAAGGGATGATAACAACTGAAAAGTTGACAGAAAAGTGGCATTTTGATAATTAGCCGTGAATATGTGCTACTGCATAACTCATGTTAATAAAGAAAGAAAAATATGCGCTACTGCATAACACATGTTTTCTCGAATAGGAGGTGTGATTCCAGCCTTCTGCATCAAATGATGCATGCAGCTATTTATTAATTTAATTCTCAGTTGTCTTGTACTTTTCCTCCCATTTTATTCTCCCTTTCATCAGTGTAATGGACTTGTAAAAAGTTGGCAACTAGAAAACTGGTGCTTATAGACACTTCCAAGACATTACTTTTGAACTTCGAATATCAGTGCTTCACATATCAGTGTGCTTAATTTGGCTGTCTTTGATGGACGTGCATGATATCCTCCGTCCACTTTGGTGTATGTCTCTGCCTTTTTTGGGCTGCTAGCATGTACTGTCCCCTGTCTCGCCCGAAACTCTACCAACACAATAGCATCCTAAAATCTTGTGAGATTCAGGTCAGATCTCAATTGGTTTTGACCGAATTTGAGCCAGTTCTACGCTGGTTTCCACATTTCAGGGGGTTCCATCGAGAGGACCATGCGCCATCTGTCTCACATTCCGATGATGTTGGTAAATAACTTGTGCGTATCCGATTAACAAATGATGTCCGCGCGCTCGATCGTTTAGTAGCTACCAGCTGGTCCATGCGCGTGCGTGTGCGCGTGATTGACCTCACGCCGGCATGGGGGTATAGGTGACAGGGAGGGTTCTGGGATATCGAGCACTCTGGCATTGCTACGGTGCCGTTGTTGGCCTGAGTGGAGGGAAGATTTCCCAGCCTTGCTTCGCTTAATGTGGTCCCCCCCCCCCCCCCCCCCCCCCCCCCCCCCCCCCCCCCCCCCCCCCCCCCCCCCCCCCCCCCCCCCCCCCCCCCCCCCCCCCCCCCCCCCCCCCCCCCCCCCCCCCCCCCCCCCCCCCCCCCCCCCCCCCCCCCCCCCCCCCCCCCCCCCCCCCCCCCCCCCCCCCCCCCCCCCCCCCCCCCCCCCCCCCCCCCCCCCCCCCCCCCCCCCCCCCCCCCCCCCCCCCCCCCCCCCCCCCCCCCCCCCCCCCCCCCCCCCCCCCCCCCCCCCCCCCCCCCCCCCCCCCCCCCCCCCCCCCCCCCCCCCCCCCCCCCCCCCCCCCCCCCCCCCCCCCCCCCCCCCCCCCCCCCTCATGCTCGTGCGCCCGCACCCCCTCTTTCTCTTCTCACCTCCCTGTTACTCCCGCTGATGTACTGCTGTGCATGCAAGCCACGCGCATCCGAGAGGAAGAGGTCGCAGTGGAGGAGGACAGCGGCGTGCAGGGATGGTGACCGACGACCGTTGTCGAAGAGGACCTGAGCATGGCCTTGGCGGCATCGATGAGCACATGCTGGCCGGTGTCAAGAAGGCAGAGCTAAGCGATGAGGGCCAAGAAGCTAAGCGTTGGCCGGACCGGACTGGGGGAAACTGGGTCAGAGAGAGCCAGGTTGGATACAATGAGGGAGAGGTGATTGACCCAGTGGTGGCGGCAAGACTGGGATACGGGATTTGTCATTGAGGACAGAGAAGAAGAACAGAAACTAGTTGTCGGAGCCGAAAGAGGAGGTAGAGTTGGAGTCGGAGCAAGTTTCATACACAGCGGGGGACAAGTTGGCGTTGGGAGAGCGGACGAAGCCATCGGTGTCGATGAAGTGGAAACATGTTGGGTTGTATGGCTGGTACAAGAGCTCCACTGCCTCGTGCGCGGTTCCGCCTTCAACTTGGAGCCACCAACCTCTAGCTGACTCCCTTGCTCGGATGCTTCGCACGTCCGATAGGAGGAGGTCGCTTCCGGTGCTCGTTCTTGGCGCGGGGGAGCATTGGCCGGCGTGGCACAATGGCCGTCAATTGGGTGGCGCTGATGCATGCCATGCAATGGCCGCCGGTTCAGCCACCTTTAGCTCCTCCAGCGTTCTGCTGCAACTGGACTGGGAAAGGGAGGAGATGTGGCGGCGGCCGCTGCCGAGGGGCTCCCTTTGACACCGTCGTGCGTCTTGGCCTCCTCGAGCGTGATGCGAGATGGGTCAAAGGGAGCAATGGTAGAGATGAAAGGTGTTTGTCAGCCTTGCAGGTTGTAGCCATGCTCGTGTAGCATAGGAGCAGCACACATGTAAACATTATAGAGGGCGAAATAATCCTAGGAGAATTTATTATGCAGACAACGGAAAGAAATGACATTCCGGGGCACTAATCTCATGTACGCTTGCCCAGATGATGTGGCGTAGATAGAAATAGCTCGAAAGAGCAAGCATTGTGACTGGCTTATCAGTTAAGGGCATCTTCAATATTGCTTACATCATCGTTGGTAAAATCCCCCCCCCCCCCCCCCCCCCCCCCCCCCCCCCCCCCCCCCCCCCCCCCCCCCCCCCCCCCCCCCCCCCCCCCCCCCCCCCCCCCCCCCCCCCCCCCCCCCCCCCCCCCCCCCCCCCCCCCCCCCCCCCCCCCCCCCCCCCCCCCCCCCCCCCCCCCCCCCCCCCCCCCCCCCCCCCCCCCCCCCCCCCCCCCCCCCCCCCCCCCCCCCCCCCCCCCCCCCCCCCCCCCCCCCCCCCCCCCCCCCCCCCCCCCCCCCCCCCCCCCCCCCCCCCCCCCCCCCCCCCCCCCCCCCCCCCCCCCCCCCCCCCCCCCCCCCCCCCCCCCCCCCCCCCCCCCCCCCCCCCCCCCCCCCCCCCCCCCCCCCCCCCCCCCCCCCCCCCCCCCCCCCCCCCCCCCCCCCCCCCCCCCCCCCCCCCCCCCCCCCCCCCCCCCCCCCCCCCCCCCCCCCCCCCCCCCCCCCCCCCCCCCCCCCCCCCCCCCCCCCCCCCCCCCCCCCCCCCCCCCCCCCCCCCCCCCCCCCCCCCCCCCCCCCCCCCCCCCCCCCCCCCCCCCCCCCCCCCCCCCCCCCCCCCCCCCCCCCCCCCCCTTTCGTGAAGAATCATCTTTAATTGTTCTATGAGAGTGGACTTCCTGAACCCCCACAGTAGGTACACTTTCTATCTAGGCCAGCCATTTTTGCATCAACATCCATGCTAGCTCACTATCCTCACTCCATAGAAACTTCTCTTTTTTGTTTCTCCCAAACAACACAACATATAAACTTGAAACTTTGCAGGTCAACAAAACATTAGAACACACACAACATATAAAGTTGAAAATATGCAGGTCAACAAAACATTAGAACACACAGGTTTATATGTTGTTTTGTTTGGGAGAAACAAAGAAGATAGATTTCTATGCACGGGTCAAATTTCTATGCTCGGGTCAACGCAAAATGGATGGCCTGGATAGAGGGAGCGCCCGCCGTGGGGTTTAGGAACAACTTTCCCATCTTCTATCTCTTCCTTCAACTTTCTCCTCTACTAATTTTATGTGCAAAGACAAACAATCAACTGACACCATAAATTGTTTTTTATATGAAAACACCACGTATTAGTAGATTTGCACATTCTTGATCTCCATTATAGTTTTGGCCCATTGTGTTGCAGAGATAATAGGGCATCCACAAGGGTAGAGACAATCAATGACTCTTTGGTACCTTCACATCATCTAGAGTCGGTAGTAAAATATATAGCTCATACAATGGGGTGTGTTTTAGACTGACTGTATATGAAAAGAGCAATATTAGCATGCTCCCTCTTACCCCCTCTTTTCACATGAGAGGTAAGAGTATGTAGTAGATCTGAGGCATTGATCACATTAATTAGTGGTCGGATTAACTCTTACCTTCTTACCTCATATGTAAAAATTTGCCATATGAAAAGCTGTCATTAAATTCCATAATGTACAAAGGCAATAAGTTCAACTCTTAGCTTGACTCTTATTAATACTCTGACTGGGGGGGGGGGGGGGGGGGGGGGGGGGGGGGGGGGGGGGGGGGGGGGGGGGGGGGGGGGGGGGGGGGGGGGGGGGGGGGGGGGGGGGGGGGGGGGGGGGGGGGGGGGGGGGGGGGGGGGGGGGGGGGGGGGGGGGGGGGGGGGGGGGGGGGGGGGGGGGGGGGGGGGGGGGGGGGGGGGGGGGGGGGGGGGGGGGGGGGGGGGGGGGGGGGGGGGGGGGGGGGGGGGGGGGGGGGGGGGGGGGGGGGGGGGGGGGGGGGGGGGGGGGGGGGGGGGGGGGGGGGGGGGGGGGGGGGGGGGGGGGGGGGGGGGGGGGGGGGGGGGGGGGGGGGGGGGGGGGGGGGGGGGGGGGGGGGGGGGGGGGGGGGGGGGGGGGGGGGGGGGGGGGGGGGGGGGGGGGGGGGGGGGGGGGGGGGGGGGGGGGGGGGGGGGGGGGGGGGGGGGGGGGGGGGGGGGGGGGGGGGGGGGGGGGGGGGGGGGGGGGGGGGGGGGGGGGGGGGGGGGGGGGGGGGGGGGGGGGGGGGGGGGGGGGGGGGGGGGGGGGGGGGGGGGGGGGGGGGGGGGGGGGGGGGGGGGGGGGGGGGGGGGGGGGGGGGGGGGGGGGGGGGGGGGGGGGGGGGGGGGGGGGGGGGGGGGGGGGGGGGGGGGGGGGGGGGGGGGGGGGGGGGGGGGGGGGGGGGGGGGGGGGGGGGGGGGGGGGGGGGGGGGGGGGGGGGGGGGGGGGGGGGGGGGGGGGGGGGGGGGGGGGGGGGGGGGGGGGGGGGGGGGGGGGGGGGGGGGGGGGGGGGGGGGGGGGGGGGGGGGGGGGGGGGGGGGGGGGGGGGGGGGGGGGGGGGGGGGGGGGGGGGGGGGGGGGGGGGGGGGGGGGGGGGGGGGGGGGGGGGGGGGGGGGGGGGGGGGGGGGGGGGGGGGGGGGGGGGGGGGGGGGGGGGGGGGGGGGGGGGGGGGGGGGGGGGGGGGGGGGGGGGGGGGGGGGGGGGGGGGGGGGGGGGGGGGGGGGGGGGGGGGGGGGGGGGGGGGGGGGGGGGGGGGGGGGGGGGGGGGGGGGGGGGGGGGGGGGGGGGGGGGGGGGGGGGGGGGGGGGGGGGGGGGGGGGGGGGGGGGGGGGGGGGGGGGGGGGGGGGGGGGGGGGGGGGGGGGGGGGGGGGGGGGGGGGGGGGTCTTTTTTGTTTCTCCCAAACAACACAACATGTAAACTTGAAACTTTGCAGGTCAACAAAACATTAGAACACACACAACATATAAAGTTGAAAATATGCAGGTCAACAAAACATTAGAACACACACAACATATAAAGTTGAAAATATGCAGGTCAACAAAACATTAGAACACACAGGTTTATATGTTGTTTTGTTTTGTAGAAACAAAGAAGATAGATTTCTATGCACGGGTCAAATTTCTATGCACGGGTCAACGCTAAAATGGATGGCCTGGATAGAGGGTGCGCCCGCCGTGGGGTTTAGGAACAACTTTCCCATGTTCTATCTCTTCCTTCAACATTCTCCTCTACTAATTTTATGTGCAAAGAGAAACAGTCAACTGACACCATGAATTGTTTTTTATATGAAAACACCACGTATCAGTAGATTTGCACATTCTTGATCTCCATTATAGTTTCGGCCCATTGTGTTGCAGAGATAATAGGGCATCCACAAGGGTAGAGACAATCAATGACTCTTTGGTACCTCCACATCATAGAGTCGGTAGTAAAATATATAGCTCATACAATGGGGTGTGTTTTAGACTAACTGTATATGAAAAGAGCAGTTTTAGCATGCTCCCTCTTACCCCCTCTTTTCACTTGAGAGGTAAGAGTATGTAGTAGATCTGAGGCGTTGATCACGTTAATTAGTGGTCGGATTAACTCTTACCTTCTTACCTCATATGTAAAAATTTGCCATATGAAAAGCTGTCATTAAATTCCATAACGTACAAAGGCAATAAGTTCAACTCTTAGCTTGACTCTTATTAATACTCTGACTCTTAACGAAGAGTTAGCTTTATTCCCTCTCCTCTTTATCACTCCTCCACAACATCAATTATCGTACATGGCCAGATTAAGGGTCAGCCTATGTAGACGCCCTAAATGATAAATTGGCGTATACTTGCTTGCAACTACTTTAGGAAATTTTGATTTGCGACTTGTGGAGTAAGATTTATAAAACTACACATCTTAGTGTATCTTTAAAAAATCAGGGGGGGGGGGGGGGGGGGGGGGGGGGGGGGGGGGGGGGGGGGGGGGGGGGGGGGGGGGGGGGGGGGGGGGGGGGGGGGGGGGGGGGGGGGGGGGGGGGGGGGGGGGGGGGGGGGGGGGGGGGGGGGGGGGGGGGGGGGGGGGGGGGGGGGGGGGGGGGGGGGGGGGGGGGGGGGGGGGGGGGGGGGGGGGGGGGGGGGGGGGGGGGGGGGGGGGGGGGGGGGGGGGGGGGGGGGGGGGGGGGGGGGGGGGGGGGGGGGGGGGGGGGGGGGGGGGGGGGGGGGGGGGGGGGGGGGGGGGGGGGGGGGGGGGGGGGGGGGGGGGGGGGGGGGGGGGGGGGGGGGGGGGGGGGGGGGGGGGGGGGGGGGGGGGGGGGGGGGGGGGGGGGGGGGGGGGGGGGGGGGGGGGGGGGGGGGGGGGGGGGGGGGGGGGGGGGGGGGGGGGGGGGGGGGGGGGGGGGGGGGGGGGGGGGGGGGGGGGGGGGGGGGGGGGGGGGGGGGGGGGGGGGGGGGGGGGGGGGGGGGGGGGGGGGGGGGGGGGGGGGGGGGGGGGGGGGGGGGGGGGGGGGGGGGGGGGGGGGGGGGGGGGGGGGGGGGGGGGGGGGGGGGGGGGGGGGGGGGGGGGGGGGGGGGGGGGGGGGGGGGGGGGGGGGGGGGGGGGGGGGGGGGGGGGGGGGGGGGGGGGGGGGGGGGGGGGGGGGGGGGGGGGGGGGGGGGGGGGGGGGGGGGGGGGGGGGGGGGGGGGGGGGGGGGGGGGGGGGGGGGGGGGGGGGGGGGGGGGGGGGGGGGGGGGGGGGGGGGGGGGGGGGGGGGGGGGGGGGGGGGGGGGGGGGGGGGGGGGGGGGGGGGGGGGGGGGGGGGGGGGGGGGGGGGGGGGGGGGGGGGGGGGGGGGGGGGGGGGGGGGGGGGGGGGGGGGGGGGGGGGGGGGGGGGGGGGGGGGGGGGGGGGGGGGGGGGGGGGGGGGGGGGGGGGGGGGGGGGGGGGGGGGGGGGGGGGGGGGGGGGGGGGGGGGGGGGGGGGGGGGGGGGGGGGGGGGGGGGGGGGGGGGGGGGGGGGGGGGGGGGGGGGGGGGGGGGGGGGGGGGGGGGGGGGGGGGGGGGGGGGGGGGGGGGGGGGGGGGGGGGGGGGGGGGGGGGGGGGGGGGGGGGGGGGGGGGGGGGGGGGGGGGGGGGGGGGGGGGGGGGGGGGGGGGGGGGGGGGGGGGGGGGGGGGGGGGGGGGGGGGGGGGGGGGGGGGGGGGGGGGGGGGGGGGGGGGGGGGGGGGGGTGTTCCAAAAATTGGTTGATTTTTAACTAAATTATACTGCTATTATTATTTATTATCTTTTATATCAAACTGAATCTGATTTGAATTTAAGATAATTCTAACATGCTGAATAACTTTGATTTAATTTCAATTATAATCCTTTCCTTTCCAGAATCACTCTAAAATTATATTCAAAATTTCAAGTTAATTTGAATTTTTGAAGGATTTAAAATAACTATTTTTTAAATATAACTAAATATGTAATAAGAAGTTAAAACATCAACGCATTTTGTTCTATCTTTGACTATAATTGTATAAAATTTTAGAACAAGTATATCTCATAATTTTGAGATTTTTTCAATTTTAAGAGAATTCATATATTTGTATTCCAATATTTTGTTATGTGGTGTCCAAGTCAACTGCCACATGGGCTTCGGGTGCTTGGATGTGAAATACTAGTTAAATAAGTTAAAATTTGTAATAATACACAACAAGGAGGTAGGAAAAGGAAAATAAAGAAACCAGGTAGTCTTCGACACTTTGGAATAAATAATAGGGGAATGTTGATTTTTTTAAAGTTACGTTAAGATGTGTAGTTTTATAATTATTACTCCACAAACCGCAAATCAAAATTTCCTAAAGTAGTACTCCCTCCGTCCGGTTAAAAGTGTACATATAGAAATTTTAGGACAAATTATGGAGTGGAGAAAAAAATGCATTAGAAAGGTGCAAGCCACTATCTCTCTCCTCTTTAATTACCCAACCCCCAATGAGCTAAGTGCATGTAGAAATTAAGGAGACCATGTGTAGAATGTTATTGGTCTTGATTACCGTATGATGAGAGAGAAACATTTTTTTTTTACTTTAAAGTGCATTGGAAAGATAGAAGTATACTCTTTTATGGACAAATTTTAAAGCCAAATGTACACTCTTCACCGGACGGAGGGAGTAACAACCAGGGGGGGGGGGGGGGGGGGGGGGGGGGGGGGGGGGGGGGGGGGGGGGGGGGGGGGGGGGGGGGGGGGGGGGGGGGGGGGGGGGGGGGGGGGGGGGGGGGGGGGGGGGGGGGGGGGGGGGGGGGGGGGGGGGGGGGGGGGGGGGGGGGGGGGGGGTCAAGCTAAGAGTTGAACTTATTGCCTTTGTACGTTATGGAATTTAATGACAACTTTTCATATACAGTCAGTCTCAAACACACACTATTGTATGAGCTATATATATTGGACATGGCGATTTGGCTCCCAAGCTCATCTGCTCCCTTGTGTGAACAGTAACATTAAAAAAATACTAGAAAAATTTAAAAAATTCTGAATTTTTTTGGCATGGAAGATGTTTGAGTACGTGATGTTTGTGCCAAATTTCATTGTGTTTGGACATCTGACTAGCTCTCAGCAAAAAAACAATATTTGGAGTCTATGAGAAAGTTTACTGTTCACACACTGTTCGGACTGATTTTGTCTTTTTTGCCACGAGCTCCTCAGATATCTGAACACGGTGAAATTTGGCACGGACATCACGCACTCGAACATCTTGCATACCAAAAAAATTCAGATTTTACTGTTCACCAAGAGCAGATGAGCCTGTTTGCAGAAATGAATATTCGCTATATGTTTTACTACCGACTCTAGATGATTTGGAGGTAGCAAAGAGTGATTGATTGTCTGGGGGGGGGGGGGGGGGGGGGGGATCTCTGCAAGACAATGGGCCGAAACTATAATGGAGATCAAGAATGTGCAAAGCTACTAATACGTCGTGTTTTCATATAAAAACAAATCATGGTGTGAGTTGATTGTTTGTCTTTGCACATAAAATTAGTAGAGGAGAAAGTTGAAGGAAGAGATAGAACAAAGGAAAGTTGTTGCTAAACCCCACGGCGGGCGCACCCTCTATCCAGGCCATCCATTTTGGCGTTGACCCGTGCATAGAAATTTATCTTCTTTGTTTCTCTGAAACAAAACAACATATAAACATGTGTGTTCTAATGTTTTGTTGACCTGCAGATTTTCAACTTTATATGTTGTGCGTGTTCTAATGTTTTGTTGACCTTCAAAGTTTCAAGTTTATATGTTGTGTTGTTTGGGAGAAACAAAAAAAAAGTTTTTATGGAGTGAGGGTAGTGGGCTAGCATGGATCTTAATGCAAAAATGGATGGCCTGGATCGAAAGTGTACCTACGGTGGGGTTTAGAAAGTCCACTCTCATAGAACAATTAAAGACGATTCTTCACGAAATGTCAAAATTCTGAGGTCGACCCTATACTTTTGTGCATTGTTTTCTCTTATATGTTTCGCTAGATGACGTGGATGTCCTTTCAAGAGAAAAGATGAGGTGGATGCCCACGAGACTGAGCAATGAACTCTATGATTGCTTGTAACAAGCTCTAAATAAACTCTCTCTATAGCATCACCAACAATTTGTTGGTTAGCTTGTATGTAAAGATGTACATATTATCAACCAACAATATATCATACAAATAATCCAATGATTGTATCTTAGTTTGGCCAATGAGAGGTGACAGAATATGAGAACCTGCTCTCTCTCTTTTCACCTTCAAGCATGTGCATGGGTTATTAGTTTATGTTCATACAACTTTACTCTCTCCCTCTCTTCCTCCACATCATAAAAAAATCCTACATGACACATTTTACCAACGATGATGTAAGCAATATTGAAGATGCCCTTAACTGGGGTAAACAGTTCCTTCCAATTTACAAGCCATTTAACATGTTCTTTAACCCTACAGAACGAATGAACCAGTTAAATGGCCCCAACGAATCCTTCCTAAAGTCCCCCGGCAAAAAAGAATCCTTTCTAAAGTCACTGTGGTGGTTAGTGATTCGTTCATATACTGTATTTACCCTGCGAAGATAGACGTAATGCAAACCGCGGAACCAACTGCTAACCCCGCCAACTCACCCACCTACAGCAAATGCAGAAATTCATTAATAGCATATCTAGAACAGAGAACTCAAGATATGTGGAAATTAAAAAAAGGGATCGAGCGCTGATCCATGGCAAATTAACATACCGCTCTAGAGTCAGTCGCAACGGCGCAGGTGACGAACATCATGTTAAATGTGATGACGATCTCGATGACGAGGGCATGCCAGTGCGGCCCGGTCGGCGTCGTCGTCCCCAGCACCGCGATCGGGTGCAGCACAGCCCGCAGCACGAACGCCGCGCACATCGCCCCCGTGAACTGCGCCGCCCAGTAGAACGGCACCTGCATGCACAATTACCCATAACACAAACAAACACCCAATCAGCACATGGAGGCGTAAACCACACATGGTGCGACACGCAGTAAGCTAATTCTCCGTAAGTTTAACATTTTCGGTGCGCGCATAGGTTTGTGTTATGTACTATGCGGTGCATGATGTGATGCGACACGGGTATAATGCACGCAGCCTTAGCTTTCGGTTCCCGTCCTTGTTATGCATATATGCGATATAGATATATATATATGCTCCTTCCTATACGTAGATGAACGCTAAGCTTACGTCTATGGCTTGCAAGGGATAGAGATCAAGATACACGAAAAAGATCGTACGAATAATCTTGATGTAGAATTATCTCATAGAATCGCCCTCTCGTTCATAGCAAAATCCCTTTTTTGTATTGGATCAGTTGGCTCTGAGGTTTGTTTAATCCTTCACACGTTCAGATGTAGTAGTATTATCATGCTACTACTGCATGCTACCGACATGACACCTGACTAGCTACAGTTTGGCTGATCCAGATGTGTTTATGCTACAGTTCTTGCAGTAGTTGAGTACTTCCTCCATTTTTATATACAAGGCCACAAACTCAAATTACAGGTAGCAAGACAAAAATTAATGTGTGCTTTACAAGCCAATTTGTTTTCTCGTTTACCGGGTTAATTAATAGGGTGCATACACATTAGACGAAACTGAGTGGCCGTGGGATAGGAAGTAGGTGAGTGTGTCATTATCATCCACTACATGCATGAGTAATTAAGTCATGGGTTACTAGTACGAGGAAACATCATTAATATTTGCCTCGATTATTGTTGGTGGCCTTATATAGATGCAAAATGTGTTTTTCATAGTGGCCTTGTATATAAAAATGGAGGGAGTACTAGTTGTACATATTGCATACAAAATCTTGCTTTATTAGCTATGCTTAACTAGGCAATTATGTGCACCAATCATGCATGTGACTCGCAGTACGGCAGTAGTAGTTCCAGTTGGGCTCCAAATTAATTAAGCTCTGGTTAAGCCGTGACTTATTCATATATATATATGCACGTCCATGACAACATGTTGACAACTAAGTCCTGTGTCCTACTAAACAACAATCGGTAGGACTCGACTAATATATGAGCTACCGTACGTGGGAGAAACCGAAGAAGGCTAGCAGCATGATGCATATGTGTGCCTTCGATCGTGTTTGTACGGTACCTGAATCCAGGGGAAATGCCGGAAGCAGGCAAAGGAAAGCGTGACGGCGGGGTTCATGTGCGCGCCGGAGATATGTCCGGTGGCGTAGATCATGACCGTGACGATGAGGCCCCCGACCACCGACTGTCCCAGCTGCGAGATGCGCGTCACGTCCGCGCCGTAGATGGACGCCGCCCCGCACGTCATGAACACCAGCAGGAACGTCGCCACCACCTCTGATATCACCTGCACATGTATACATATGAAACAACTAACCTTAGCACACATACTATTCGAAGCTCGAATGGTAATCATCACTACGCCCAGTCAGCTAGTTCCACTCCGAATTAGTCCGAACCTTCTTGAGGAGGTGAGGAGGGAAGAAGTCCACCAAGGACTTCTCTTGGTAGTACATGCTGGGGGCGCCGTCCTGCATGGTGGACAGGTCGTGGATCTCGTTCGAGTAGTTCACTCGCAAGTTGGCCCTCGGGGTGTTGGAGGCCGCCGACATGTACGGTTGATCTCCTGTTGACTCTCTCTCTCTCTCTCTCTCTCTCTCTCTCTCTCTCTCTCTCTCTCTCTCTCTCTCTCTCTCAATTGAGCCCAAATTCTATATGATTGATCAGCAAGCTGACGTGTCAGCCAGTAGTAGTAGTAGACTCACAACTACATACAGCTCCAAGCTGCCGGGAAGGAAAGATGAGGCGCAATTAGCTATGTAGCTCTATTACATATGCATCCTTGCTTGCTTGCCAGCTCTCTGTTGCCTGTTCTGCAGCGAGGCGTGTATTTATAGGAGGATGGCCAGACGGGTCGGAGCGAGGTGATCCCTGTCAGGGGTGGAAGGAGGGAGATGAGGTGACAGCACTGACAGGTGGTAGGTGCGCCACTCCACTGCAGGCGCCGCCTTTGCTATTGTGGCCGCGCGCACGATCGAAAGGGCCAGTTAAAAACAGACAGGGAGCAAGGGACTACTGATATGCTACTAGCACTGCTGTATTTGCCTACTTTGCTGAGTTCCTAGGAACTCGGCAGAGCATGTAATCAACTCGGCGACGTGTTTGCCAAGTTCTGTACTCAGTGAACAGGACTCAGCTGGACACAGAACCCAGGAACTCAGTGAACAGTTTGCCAAGTTCATATTATCGGGAACTCGGCGAACATTAAAGCAAGCATTGCCGAGTTTCAGCAGAACAGAACTCGGCAGACTACACCGTCAGACGGGATGGGCCGTTAACGGAGATGCCACATGGCACGAAGCTGTGCCGAGTTCTGGGCGAGATAAACTCGGCAGAGATACAACAAATAGGAACGTGCCACGTGGCAGGTCCTATTGCCCAGTCCCCAGGCTTTGCCGAGTACACGATTTCCGAAACTCGGCAAACCCTTTGCCCGGTTCGGAACTCGGCAGAATCCTGTCGAATAAGAGCCCGACGGGTGGCACCACCGTATTGCCCAGTGACCCGTTTTGTTGAGTTCATAGTTGGCGAAACTCGACAAACCTTTTGCCCAGTTCGGCACTCGGCAGATTCCTGTCGAATAGGAGTTCAACACATGGCACTACCGTATTGCCCAGTCCCCCATTTTGCCGAGTTTCCCTCCTCTAAACTCGGCAGACTTTTGTCGTATTGCCCAGCTCCAAGAACTGCCGACTTCCCTTCCGGGAAACCCAGCAAAATATTTGCCGCGTTTGGAACTCGGTGAACAGTGACAGCGGGCTACTGCCAAACGGAGCTGACGCCGAGTTCTGAGGTCGGCATATGCTTCAGGGTAAAGGTTTACCGAGTTCCGGAATTCGGCAAACAGTCTAGCCTGTTTCTTCCCCTGCCTGTTTTTTGGCCATCCCTGCATAGAAAATCAACACACACACACATACATACATCACAGCATTCAAATCACCACACAAACGTACATCATAGCTTCAAATGGCAATAACAACCAATATGGCCATAATCGCGACACATATCACACAAGTGTAGACACATCCAACACAAAGTGCATACATAGAGAAGTTCATACATGAGTGCATACATAGAGATGTTCAAGATGAACTAGGGTGACAAGTGCAAGAGGAACGAAACATGCATATGGAAAGGCATCACAAGTGGCTATGGCAACTTGTACATCAACAATCAAAGCCATCCGCGATGCAAACCTATTAAACAAAAACCAGAAGGATGAGTGAGTGCAAAAGGCAGATGAATGCACAAGAAAAGAGCCATTTGCCTCGAAATGTGGCCATGGTATCATTTGTGAGCATTGTGGCTAGGATATGCTACCATGGCAGCAAAAATAAGCCGTTTCGATCATAAACGATGCAATGGCGGCATAAATGGTTGTTTTTTTGCTTTGGAAGGTTATCGGTGCTCACTCTAATGAAGCCGTCAAAGGGGAGACACAAAAGTAAGTGTTTGAATACAGACAAGTAAGTTATCGAACCTGAGTCAAGACTTTCGATGTCGGGGTACCACCAACAGCGTCGGAACGACTAGCACAATGTGAAGCTTGTGAATAGCCAACTGCAGGCTCATTCGATCCAGCTGACATAGGCACCATCTACAAATGCATGTTCTGAGAGGTTAAGGTAGGTTAATTCGATACACTATGACTACGAAGGGCAATAATGTTATCACCAAAAGGTTTTAAAGAGAACTCACATGATTGAATGGTGGCGATAGAGTGAGAAGGCTTGGCGTCAGTGGCGGGGTTTGGTTCTGGAGCTCATAAAGACGCTGCATATTTTGCTCACAAGGAAAGGTTACATATTCTATTGAAGGCAAAGGTTACGTAATTGTGATGCCCCCGATCATAATCGTGCACTAATCATACACGCAGCATGCACGATCACGAACGGTGACTCCACGGTAGTACCACAACACAACTCTACGACAGAAAATAAACATAAAACAATATATTACAAGCACGGGTCTCAAGACCCGATATTACAACAGAGAGTTAGGTCTGACTACAGACAAATTTACAAGGGCGCCATAAGAAGGCAGAAACAAATCAACGACTCTACCCAAAGGTGCAGGCCTCCTGCCTGGGACCTCCGAACTACTCGTCGACGTCGAACTCCAAGTAGTATCCATTGTCGGGATTCCAGCATCTGAGAGGCTACTATCTGATTGCAGCAACTGGGTTGAAGGAAAAAGATGTGCAAAGCAACGGTGAGTACTCATCCAAAGTACACGCAAGACTTACATCAGATCTATACTACTTATGCATCAGTATCAAAGGAATGGGGTAATATCTGTGGACTAAACTGCAGAAATGGCAGAATAGAGGGGGAAACTCAATGTATCATATCGTACCACCATCTTGCCACAAGGGAAGAGCAATAGAGCATCTTACTGCATTTAGAAGAGAAAGAGCGCATACCAGAACCAACTTGTAATTAACACAACAATACAATACTCTAAGATCCTTCCTCGACTCCCTGCGAGAAAGAGATACACGGGCATTATATAAATAGCTTGTTGATTTTATCAAGTATCCGGTTTAAGTTGTGAAAAATCGGGATAAATCTCCAAGTGTCTTCTTACCATGTACATGGCTATTCAAATAGTATGTCTTCCCTACAGGGGTGCACCACATTGCCTGACACACTCGATTACCCTATTACCCTATTGCCGGACACACTTTTCTGTGGGTCTGCCCGGCCTCAGATGATCGACACACCGAAGTCCTACGTTAGCTCTCCAGAGAGGTCACCTGCCGGTCTACATCCTAAGCGCATAGGTTTGTTCGGCCGCTCACCCTAAGCACCCCCAGCACGTGGCCTGGATGGTCGGGACCAAGCCCACCTAGATCTTCCAGGCATAGGCGTTATCCGCTCACCCGGGCACGTGCCACATCTCTGAATTGTGACATCTGGGTAGCTTTTGGGAGGAACTGACGACGCTGAGGGCCCCATAACCATCATCCGTGTGGCAGTTAGTGCGTATATGCCATTGGCAGTCTCAGATCAAATACCAAAATCTCGTTAGTCGTATTGTTTTATTTTCTTGCGGACAACGACCAGGGCCCAGGCTCACCTCATCCGGATGGTATCTACCTGCCCTGTTGTTTCGCTAATTTTAAGCATGCGAGGACGGAACCAGCCTCACCATCAACCTGTGGATATCTGCTGGGTTCCCGTGCCACATCACTCGCGATGGTTGTCGGCAATCAGGTCCATCTCATCCTAGATGGTTCCACCTGCCCTACCAGTTGCCGTAGAACATAAACATAACATAATAATAATCTTCGCCTTCGTCGGCATCTCGTCATAGTCCATCTCACTCCATGTCGTAGGCCACTGAAGTCTGAGTCCACCATAGTAACATATGTAGTATAAAAATATAAAGTATATCCGTGATCATCGCCCCGAGGGGATCACGGCCCAGTAATATAGCATGGCAACACGGACAAGGATTTAGGGCCAACAGATGGAATATAAGCATTACTAAACTAGGCATGCGAGGATAACAGGTAAAGCTTCAACGAGAGGCGACAAAAACAGGCTATGCATCAGAATAGGATGTACCGGATGATATATCGGAACCACTACCTAATGCATGAAGTAGAGAGAAGGAATAGGCGATATCGGAATGATCAAGGGGTTCTTGCTTGCCTGGTTGCTCTACAGGTGAAACCAGATCAACAGCTGGACTAGCTTATTGAATTGCAAATGCAATTAGGGTAACCTTGTCTAAGAGGTGATAACATACCAAAGTTGGTTTCTCCTTACATATGAAACGAAAATCAACATGGTTGATACCATAATGGGAAGTAATCAGACTTGGGATACTGGATAATCAAAGGGACAATCATTCTTAAGAGAAGCTTCCTTGATAAGAATTACATCATGTCCATGGGCATGAACATAAAGGTTCAAGGTCGACTCCCACTTCTTCAATGTACAACCTTCCAATCACTTCTCTTTTTGAAAATGTTTTAGCATTGAATATTTACTTGGTGAAACATCAGAAGAGTATGACCCGTGAAAACTTCCGGGTTCACACAGATTGGAAAAAATATAGATACAACCCATCAAAGGAATTTTAACTAACCTAGACAACAAATTTCAGAAATAAAGGATACAAGCTCGAAGAAAGAGTACAAAGGCTTTTTGTATCAGGGAAAGAACTCAAAGGTTTTGAATATGAAGGAAGCTGTCGGATAATAATCCACCAAAGGATTTGGCGGTCTGCAAAGAATCTGATATGAGTATTGGTACTCAACCAGAAGAAGGAGAAATGCAAACACATCAGTTTATGGAAACATCTTAATAACTCGAAGTATGGAAATACTAAGGAATAGTAATTTCCAAATCGGGGAATTAGAAGCAGACGCTCTGATCAAAGGATGAGTAAGTTGAATAAACTTAAATGGACAATCAATCCAGGCTTGATTGGCCGAGAACCAACTCATGTCCAAAATAGCGTCTGAGGCGGAAGGACGAATTCTAGGAATCGTCTGATGAAGGAAAAAGATGTGCAAGGCAATGCCGAGTACTCATCCAAAGTACTCACAATACTTACACCAGATCTATACTACTTATGCATCGGTATCAAAGGAATGGGTTAATATCTGTGGACTAAACTATAGAAATATCAGAATAGAGGGGGAAACTCAATGTATCATATCGTACCACCATCTTGCAGCAAGGAAGAGCAATAGAGCATCTTACTGCATTTAGAAGAGAAAGAGCCCATACGAGAATCAACTTGTAATTAACACAACAATACAATACCCTAAGATCCTTCCTCGACTCCCTGAAGAAAGAGATCCACGGGCATTATATAAAGAGCTTGGTGATTTTATGAAGTATCTGGTTTAAGTTGTGAAAGATCGGGATACATCTCCAAGCGTCCTGTTACCGTGGACACAACTATTCAAATAGTTGGTCTTCCCTACAGGGGTGCACCACATTGTTCGACATGCTCGATTACCCTATGGCTGGACACACTTTTCCGCGGGTCTGCCTGGCCTCAAATGATCGACACGCCGAAGTCCTACGTCAGCTCTCCAGAGAGGTCACCCACTGGTCTACATCCTAAGCACGTAGGGTTGTTCGGCCCCACACCCTAAGCACTCCTGGCATGTTGCATGGACGGCCGGGACTAGGCCCACCTAGCTCTTCCAGGCATAGGCAGTATCCGCTCACCCGAGCATGTGCCGCATCTCTAAACTGTGATATCTAGGTAGCTGTCGGGAGGAACTGACCACGCCGAGGGCCACATAACCATTATCCTACGTGGCGGTTTGTGCGTATATGCCAGTGGCAGTCTCGGATCAAATACTCAAATCTCATTAGTCGTATTGTTTTGTTTTCTCATGGACAACGACCAGGGACCAGGCTCACCTCATCCGGAGGGTATCTACCTGCCCTGTCGTTCCGCCAATTTAAAGCATGCGGGGACGGTACCAGCCTCACCATCAACATGTGGATATCTGCTGGGTTCCCCTGCCGCATCATTCTGAGCAGCTGTTGGGAGTCAGGTCCATCTCGTCCTGGATGGTACCACCTGCCGTACCAGCCACCGCAGAACATAAACATAACATAATAATAATCTTCGTCTTCGTCAGCATCTCGTCGCAGTTCATCTCGCTCCATGTCATAGGCTACCGAAGTCTGAGTCCACCATAGTAAGATATGTTGTATAACAGTATAAAGTATATCCGTGATCATCGCCCACAGGGGGTGATGGCCCGGTAATATAGCATGGCAGCACGGATAAGGGTGTAGGGACAACAGATGGAATATAAGCATTACTAAACTAGGCATGCGAGGATAACAGGTAAAGCTTCAATGCCAGGCGACAAAAACAGGCTATGCAACAGAACAAGGGTGTAGGAACCACTACCTAATGCGTGAAGTAGAGAGAAAGAATAGGCAATATCGGAACGAACAAGCGGGTTTTGCTTGCCTGGTTACTCTGCAGGTGAAACCGGATCCTCAGTGATGTAGTCGTACTCAGCATCAATAACGGTCTCGGGGTCTACCGGAAAAGAAGGAAATGCGGGGAAAACAAAAAAAAACAGGCAATCAAATGCACACAAAATGCATGGCATGACAAAAAGTGTTGATGATGTGTTCTAATTCATTGCTACACATTTTAATTAAAGAGGGAAAATATATAGAAATATTTTCCCAGCTCCAGATATTATTCGTGATCTAGTAGCTAAATGTCAATGTTCATTATGTTAGAGAGGTCTATCATGCATGTGGAGGACATATTCGGATTCGTTGTATTTTTCTGATCATTTTTCATATATAAATTATTTTCATCCGAGTTACGGTTTATTTTCTATGAGTTTTCAAAGTTTATTGCATTTTCTAGAATTTCTAGAATATATTATTAATTAGAACTTATAAATGGAAATACTATGGGTACACCAACAGAGTGTGTGAGAGACTGACATGTGGGGCCAAGTCAACTACTGACTCAGAAGTGAACAGTCAAACTGTTGACTGGGTTGACTGTTCCAACTGAGATGTGGGGTCCATATGTCATAGACGGGTAGTTAAATTATTTTAACTAATTTGATTTATTTAGCAGTGGGACCTACATATCATTGTCACAATATTTAACTTGTTTATTAACTGAATTTATTTAGTCTAATTAGAGGTGGGTCCCTCATGTCATAGGCTCATTTAACCAAAAGGTTATTTAGCCAGCTGGGGCCACATGTAATAGACACATGTTGTATCAAAGGGTTATTTAACAGGAAGGGCACCACATGCCAGTGTCTAATTAGGCTTGTCTAATCCTAACTTAATTATTAGCCTAATTAACCCGGCTAGACCCGCTGGTCAGTGAGCCAGCCGGCCGGTTCAAGCAGTGCCGCACGCCGGCGACCTTAGGATGTGGCGGCAACGCACGGAGGTGATGCTTCGGTGACTGTATTGAGCGGCAGGGACAACCAATCGGGCGAGCACGGAGCGGCGCATCGAACGGTGCTCGCGATGGTGCTGTGTAATGGCGGCAATGGTGATTTCCCGCGGTGGCAGAGCTCGGTCAGTGCACGGTGGTGGCGCTAGACGTCTACAGGTCGAGATGGAGCCGAGACAGATAGGAGAAAATCTAGGGTGCACGCAACAGTTCTCGTCCGTAGATCGGTTGCGGCGATGGTGGCCGGAGTACGACGAATCAAGCGGCGACTTGAGGCGGCCGACGGCGAGGAAGATGGTCGATGGTGGCGATGTGACGCGGTGCAGCTCGAGTCCGTCTTCATAGGTGACGTAGGGGACGATGACAGAGCGGCTAGACAACTTGGCCGCGATGATGGCGATGGCGCAGTAGCGGCTTTGCTCGGTTGAGATCCAGATCGAGAGTTAGAGAGTGGGGAGAGGAACTAGGGGTAGGGTTTGGTCGAGGGGGTAGCTGGGGTGGTTCTTATTCTTTCCACGGCTCCGGCGGATGCTCGACGCGTCGGCATCAGCGGCCATGGTGGCTTCAGCGTCGACATGAGGAGGACAGAGGAAGGGGATGACCTTCAGGCGGGCTAGGCCAGTTACTGTAACGGTTGGGCCAAAGTGCATAGTGCCATTTTCTTTTTTTCTTTTCTGTTTTTATTTCCAGATTCTGTTTTCTATTTATTTGAGCAATTAAATGAATTTGTATGAAACTTTGCCCAAAAAATCCAATGCAACATAACAATTCCACACACAAGGTTTCACATTATATGGAAATGTTTAGATATTTGCTTATTTTTAAACGACCAATTTAAATGCTACCGGTCCATTTAAATATTGCTGGAGTCAAATTTATAATCCAAATGAAGTTGGTGTCTCCATGACAATTAGATGGCGATTTTATGTAATAATGCCAACATTTTTGTTTCACCGTTTGAAGAAACAATTTTTGACTTGCATTTTGAATTTGATTTGAATCAAAGTGGCAATTAGCAAGGATAATTATGCTGACATCGCAACTTTATTAAGGTTAACAGGGCACTAGGGTCTAGGGATGTTACAGTAATGAAACTAAGACTACCTCGAGGGGGGGGGGGGGGGGGGGGAACCGTCGTTGCCGCATGTTGCGCCATCATCTATTCATGCCACGTAGTGTCACATTTCGCCATTTTTTGTGCCATCATATCTGCCATGAACTGCTCGGCAGATTGCCTCTCCGCAGCAAGGCTCTCCTTGATCCTCTCTTCTTACCTTCTCGCATCTTCCTCCCATAGTCTCTTTTGCTCATCTAGCTTGGACTACAGGTTATCATCACAATTTCATCAACGTTGCAATGCAAACATGGAAAAGACATAAATTGATGAACGAGAAAGAACAAAACCTGGAGTTCCGACAATGCAGTCAGTGTGGTTGGGCGAGGGAGCACCGCAGGACTAGACCTATTCATTTTTGCCTTGTACTGATAGAGAGTGGGAGTGGTAGCCGTATCGACGATCATGTCGCCAATGAGATGACATCCACTCACCTTGCCTTGGCCCGCCGACACAACCACCTCCGGATCAATGTCATGCTGATTGGTCTCATATTCCTCCCCGTACTTCTGTTTTCCCACTGTTGCGTAATTTAGTATGTTTTTGGTGACATGTGGGTTGATCCACTCTTCTCCGTCACGTCCCCTTTTGGAGAAACGCCACACGGGCATGGAGTTCAGCTCGATACCCAAATTTGCCGACCGCAACAAGAAGCGGTGAGATGGAGTGAGCCTTGACATGAGGAAGACTTGATGGCTACAAACCGACGCTATTGCATACCTAGCTTGACACGTATGCTATAAGGTTCTGCGAGCCTTGACGATGTGCTAGGCCACCGATGGCCAGCCGGCACAACCAGCGTTCTTTGTGAGTCTTCCTCCATCGTTTACTTACCAACAATTCCACGATCTTCTACCACCATGGAAACTCTAAGACACACCAAACGGGAGACACCTAAACAAAGAAATGCATCAATTCATGTGTTCAGTGAAATGTTAGTCATGTAATGAATAATTTAGCTCAATGTTACTTGCCATCAAGTATTGATGAGCACATGGAAACTTGTTTCCTGCTTTTTTCCTTTCTTAGCAGCTCGGGGGGGGGGGGGGGGGGGGGGGGGGGGGGGGGGGGGGGGGGGGGGGGGGGGGGGGGGGGGGGGGGGGGGGGGGGGGGGGGGGGGGGGGGGGGGGGGGGGGGGGGGGGGGGGGGGGGGGGGGGGGGGGGGGGGGGGGGGGGGGGGGGGGGGGGGGGGGGGGGGGGGGGGGGGGGGGGGGGGGGGGGGGGGGGGGGGGGGGGGGGGGGGGGGGGGGGGGGGGGGGGGGGGGGGGGGGGGGGGGGGGGGGGGGGGGGGGGGGGGGGGGGGGGGGGGGGGGGGGGGGGGGGGGGGGGGGGGGGGGGGGGGGGGGGGGGGGGGGGGGGGGGGGGGGGGGGGGGGGGGGGGGGGGGGGGGGGGGGGGGGGGGGGGGGGGGGGGGGGGGGGGGGGGGGGGGGGGGGGGGGGGGGGGGGGGGGGGGGGGGGGGGGGGGGGGGGGGGGGGGGGGGGGGGGGGGGGGGGGGGGGGGGGGGGGGGGGGGGGGGGGGGGGGGGGGGGGGGGGGGGGGGGGGGGGGGGGGGGGGTGATGAATATTTCTAACTAATGTATGTTATATATGCTTATTTATTTGAATTGTGTTGTTGCATCTATATCATTGCTAACTGGTTTATTGTTTATCATTGCAGGTGACTGAAGCATGCCGGGCCGCGACCAGCAGCTAAGTCTTAATAAGATATACGGAAAAATAAAGAGCACACATGAGGATGCACCTGCTGAAGGATCCAAATGCCGGGCAAGACCCCTAAAGGATAGAACCAACATAGACACAATTGGCAAGGTGAAGGGGGGCAAAGGACGGGGCAAGGCTGCCCTTATCGATCAGCCAAACAAGGCTGCCACTGACAGAGGAATGGGGTGGTCCAAGGGGAGAAGACGTGGTGGGACTGGCCCTGTGGGCCGACTGTCTGAGGTGATGGAGGGCGAGAGTGGGGAGCCGCCGGAGACTAAAGATCACGAGTCGCGGGAGCTGAGGGATGTGGAGGAGGAGAGGCGGGGGAAGGAGCCACTAGATCCTAGGGAGGATCCTGAGTCGCGGGAGCCGAGGGGTGTGGAGGAGAGGCGGGGGGAGGAGCCTCCAGATCCTGGGGAGGATCCCAACTCGCGGGAGCCAAGGGATGTGTTGGATGAGGGGCGGGAGACGTATGAGGAGGAGGAGCAGGAGGTGGGGGATGAGGAACTGTTTGAGGACTTTGAGTTGGACACCTGCGTCACAGGGTGTGACTCCAACGATGGCTTAAACAAAGTTTGGAGGCATGGCACTTCCAAACTCCCCAAGCGGCCGGTCAAGGTTAAACCGGTCATTCGACCAATAGGAGAAAAGTAAGTGCATCACTATGTTGTTATGAATTACAAGCTTGTGTACCTTACGTATTTCAACAGATACAAATTACTGATCTTTTCATTCTACAGACACTGGGATAAGGTTGGAAAAGAGCGAGCTAAGTGTACCCACATGGTCGACAGCATAATTGGCCTTCTGCTTAAGCAACATTTCCCAGGCTTGGTGACATACAAAGGGAAAGAGGAGCCACCATGGACATGGCATGGTCGACAGCATAATTGGCCTTCTGCTTAAGCAACATTTCCCAGGCTAAGTGTACCCATACGCATCAAGCTAGGTATGCAATAGCGTCGGTTTCTACCCATCAAGTCTTCTTCATGTCAAGGCTCACTTCATCTCACCGCTTCTTGTTGCAGTCGGCAAATTTGGGTATCGAGCTGAACACCATGCCGGTGTGGCGTATCTCTAAAAGGGGACGTGACGGAGAAGAATGGATCAACCCACATGTCACCAAAAAGATGCTAAATTACGCAACAGTGGCAAAACAGAAGTACGGGGAGGAATACGAGGCCAATCAGCATGACATTGATCCGGAGGTGGTTGTGTCAGTGGGCCAGGGCAAGGTGAGTGGATGTCATCTCATTGGTGACATGATCCTCGATACGGCTACCACTCCCACTCTATATAAGTACAAGGCAAACATGAATAGGTCTAGTCCTGCGGTGCTCCCTCGCCCAACCACACTGACTATGTTGTCGGAACTCCAGGTTTTGTTCTTTCTCGTTCATCAATTTATGTCTTTTCCATGTTTGCATTGCAATGTTGATGAAATTGCGATGACAACCTGTAGTCCAAGCTAGATGAGCAAAAGAGGCTATGGGAGGAAGATGCGAGAAGGCAAGAAGAGAGGATCGAGGAGAGGCTTGCAGCGGAGAGGCAATCTGCCCAGCAGTTCATGGCAGATATGATGGCACAAAAAACGGCGGAACGTGACGCTACGTGGCATGAGCAGATGATGGCGCAACACGCGGCAACGACGATTAGTTCTTGCCCATAATACCCTCGAGGTAGTCTTAGTTTCATTAGTGTAACATCCCTAGACCCTAGTGCCCTATTAACCTTAATAAAGTTGCGATGTCAGCATAATTATCCTTGCTAATTCCCACTTTGATTCAAATCAAATTCAAAATGCATGTCAAAAATTGTTTCTTCAAACAGTGAAACAAAAATGCTGGCATTATTCCATAAAATTGCCAAGTAATTGTCATGAAGAGACCAGGGGGGGGGGGGGGGGGGGGGGGGGGGGGGGGGGGGGGGGGGGGGGGGGGGGGGGGGGGGGGGGGGGGGGGGGGGGGGGGGGGGGGGGGGGGGGGGGGGGGGGGGGGGGGGGGGGGGGGGGGGGGGGGGGGGGGGGGGGGGGGGGGGGGGGGGGGGGGGGGGGGGGGGGGGGGGGGGGGGGGGGGGGGGGGGGGGGGGGGGGGGGGGGGGGGGGGGGGGGGGGGGGGGGGGAAACATAAAAGAAAAATAAGAAAATGGCACTATGCACTATGGCCCAGCCGTTATAGTAACTGGCCCAGCCCGCCTGAAGGTCATCCCCTTCCTCTCTCCTCCTCATGTCGATGCCGAATCCACCATAGCCGCCGATGCCGACGTGTCGAGCATACGCCGGAGCCGTGGAAAGGATAAGAACCACCCCAGCTACCCCCTCGACCAAACCCTACCCCCAGTTCCTCTCCCCACTCTCTAACTCTCGATCTGGAGCTCAACCGAGCAAAGCCGCCGCCGCGCCATCGCCATCGTCGTGGCCAAGGTTGTCCGGAGCTGCGCAGAGCAGTCCAGCCGCTCTGTCTTCATCCCCTACACCATATATGAAGACAGACTCGAGCTGCATCGTGTCACATCATCGCCATCGACCACTTCCTTGCCGTCGGCCGCCTCAAGTCGCCTCTTGATTCGTCGCACTCCAGCCACCATCACCGCAACTGATCTACAGACGAAAACTGTTGCATGCACCCAAGATTTTCCCCTCTCTGTCTCAGCTCCATCTGGACCTATAGATGTCTAGCACTACCACCGTGCACTGACCGAGCTCTGCCGCCGCGGGAAATCGCCATTGCCGCCATTACACAGCACCATAGCGAGCATCGTTCGATGCGCCGCTCCGCGCTCGCCCGATTGGTTGTTCCTGCCGCTCGATAAGATCACCGAAGCATCACCTCCATGCGTTGCCGCCACATCCTGAGGTCGCCGGCGTGCGCCACTGCTTGAACCGGCCGGCTGGCTCATTGACCAGCGGGTCCAGCCGGGTTAATTAAGCTGATAATTAAGTTAGGATTAGATTAGCCTAAGTTAGGATTAGATTAGCCTAATTAGTCACTGGCATGTGGGGCATTCCTGTTAAATAACCCTTTGATACAACATATGTCTATTACATGTGGCCCCCGCTGGCTAAATAACCTTTTGGTTAAATGAGCCTATGACATGCCGGACCCACCTCTAGTTAGATTAACTAAATTCAGTTAATAAACAAGTTAAATAATGTGACAATGACATGTACGTACCACTGCTAAATAAATCAAATTAATTAAAATAATTTAACTACCCGTCTATGACATGTGGACCCCACATGTCAGTTCACTACAAAAAAAGACACATCCGTGACATTTTGGGCCGAACGAAAAAAAAATCTGTCATGCTTATGACACTTCTATGACGATAAATGTGACAAAACCCGGTATCATCATAGATGTGGTGGGATCCAACTTCTATGACAAAAAATCATGACAGAAAATGGGCTTTTCTTCCTCGGGGGGCCGGAGACGCACCTGCATGACATTCTTTGGGCCGTCCATGACAGAAAAAATCATGGTAGAAGCGAGGGCGAGGAAAATTTTGGGGAGTTCCTGGCTACGGTGGGTGATCGGGGCCGAGGTATGCACGGAGGTTTGCGTGTTTCTCTCGTACACGTACGCGCATGTGTGCGAGGCGTTGGGCTCTAACTGAACCCGAGCGAGGCGTTCGCTTACTGAACCTGAGCAATTGCACTAGCTACGTTACTGAACCCGAGCGATTGCACTAGCTACGTTACTGAACCCGAGCGATCGATCCTGTTAACTGAACCCGAGCGACTCCTTCGCTACTGCTGCTAACTGAAGCCGATCGAACCTGCCGCCTCTTGATGAATAGTGAACATGGGGGTTGGTTGAACGAGTCAAGACGTACGTGGTTGGGGTTGGATGAACAGTTCCCGGTGAGGGTTGGATGAACAGGACCCCGTGGTAGTAGTAGTAGGCCGTTGCCGCTGGATGAACAGGACCCCGAGAGAAGGCCGCCAAGCCGAGCCGGTGGAGGGATGGCTGAACAGTAGCCGGTGGAGGGCTGGATGAACAGTAGCTGGTGGAGGCAGGAGGAAGACGCGGTGGATGAACAATGCAGGTGGAGGCTGAAGGAAGTCGACAGTGGGTGAACAGTAGCCCGTGGAGTCCCATTTTGCGGTACGCCACTACACCCCTCCGATGAACAGGACCCCCGTTTCGACCGTAGCGCTCCAACACAAGTCCGTTTCCTCCGTCTCCGATGAACAGGACCCCCGTTTCGACCGTAGCGCTCCAACACAAGTCCATTTCCTCCGTTTTGCGGTATGTCACACCCCTTCCGATGAACAGGACCCCCATTTCGACCGTAGCGCTCCAACACAAGTCCGTTTCCTTCATCTCCGATGAACAGGACCCCCGTTTCGACCATAGCGCTCCAACACAAGTCCGTTTCCTCCGTTTTGCTGTACGCCACACCCCTTTCGATGAACAGGACCCCTGTTTCGACCGTAGCGCTCCAATAGAATTCCATTTCCTCCGTTTTGCGGTACGTCAGACCCCGTTTCTGCTGTTCCGTTCAAGCCGATTGGCTCCCGTTGAACAGGACGCATTCCAACCCAGTCTGTTGCCTCCCGATGAACAGGACGATGTTTCTCCGTTCTGACCCAGCCGGTTGGCTGCCTGATGAACAGGACGCCGTTGCTGCCGTCCGTTGCCTCTCCATGTACACGAGCCCTGGCCGTACGTATGCGCGAGTAGGCGTTTGAGACCCTGCCCATATGTACATACGTGGCCGTATTTTTTGGCATCTGGCTGTACATATATGTACACGGTCTAGAAGGGAATGCCTGAACTGCTACGTTGGGGGCTCTAATACTACACGTGCCACTGGTTGCTCGGCCACGGTTCAATGTTGCAGAGAGACTGATCGACCAGTATGTACGTACACATTCGCGACCAGACAAAAAACACTACGTACGCTTCGACCGGATGGGTTCCAGCTGTCAGGGAGGATAAGGGCGCACTTCCTTGCGTGTGAAGATATAGCTGGTGGGTCCCAACTGTCAGGAGGAAGAATCAATTTTTTTGCCCGTAATATTGACGCACTTCCTTGCGTGCGAAGATATAGCTGGTGGGTCCCAGCTGTCAGCGGGAAGAATCATTTTTTTTGCCCGTAATATGGACGCACTTCCTTGCGTGCGAAGATGTAGCTGGTGGGTCCATCTGTCAGCCGCACCGCGTAGAGTCCTCTTCCGATGGCTGTCATTCGTTGACCACGTTGACCACGCCGCGCAGATAGCACTCAGGCGGTGGACGACGGCGAGGCCTACCAAGGGAACGACGCGGAGCCAAGGAGGACGAGGCAAGTGGATGCCCACACGGAGGGGAGTACGAGGGTTCACTGGTTCGGCTGTGGTGTGAGGCTGCCGTCGCCGGAGAATAACAGAAGGTGTTGGTGAGTAGAGGAATGGCCTGGACGGCGATGGGAGTAGGGTGGGCCGGTGAGTCCTGCGCGGTAGCACAGCCGGCCACGGGAGGCGGTACCAGGCGGTACCGCTGGCGTTGGTTTGGGTGGCTGAAGCAAGAATATCCGAGATTGAAAAAGAAGCACGACATCCTTTGGATGGACATCCAACAGCCACTGCTGCTAGAACCATGTGTTGACTATAATTTGACAAAGACTTGCGTACGCGTCAACCTAGTAGGCCCACAAGTGTGTGGCAGAGAACATATAGCCCGTTTGTGATTTGTAAGAATGTACAACCCATTTTTTAATTCTAATGGAATTAACTACAACCCATTTACAGTTTATTAAAATTACAGCCCATTTTCTAGCTAGGACAACGATTAATAATTTTAACCAACCGCTCAAAACAGAATTCAATAAAATTTCCCACATTTTGATGGGATCCAAAATATTTTTATCCCAAAATATCTAGTCAGCTTAAATATAATTTCAAAATAAATTTATATTACGTAAAAATCGAATGAAATATTGCGCACGCAACAAGTAATGAAATGAAAATTTTCAAAATCCAAAAATAATATTTTTTTAACTAATTACGTGTTTGGTGCATTTTTTTAGAGTTACAGCCCAGTTTTTATAATTACATCCCATTTATTTTTTCTTAATGCCCATTTTCTTGTTATGCCTGATGCATCCCTCCTCGAAAAGATTTGCAGCCCAGCGGGACGGGGAATAACAAGTTGACCTGGGGTTGGTATTCCTCAAAAAAAAGTATAGCTGGGCTAGCCATTTTCATCTTGAAAAAAATAATATTTGGGCTGGGCTAGCCCAGCTATACCTCAAGGCCTGGGCTAAACGGTCCACAGCACGCCCAGTTGATACCCTGCTCATCTGAACAACAACAAAAACATTGCTCAAGATAAAACTCTGCTCACACCTCAAAAACAAAAATACTGTTCGAGCTGTTGGGTCCGAGCTGTCGGCCGCTCATTGTGCAATTCTCTCGTTTATTGACTATATAGGTTGACAATGGTGTGGGGACCGTGATGTCAGGAAACCAGGAGGAAGGAAAAAAATAGTCAAATATAATAAGGAGGCACTTGCGTACGTGCGGCTATGGCCCTGGTGGGTCCCCATAGTCATCCTCTCCAATTAAAGTCATCTCCTGATTTCTCATGTTTGTTGGCAATGTTGACAACGCGAGACGGCGGTGCGACGGCGAGCACAACAACTCGAAGGACGACGGAGAGGGCCTCGCGGGTCCTACGGATGGCCTGATACAGCGCCCGCTGCTCATCTAGGAAGCCCGGATCATATGGCCACATGTCCGTGATGGCATTGTCGTTCGCTTGTTCGCCGGCGAATTGTCTTTCTGTGAGCCGGTGCTCGTCGAGGAGACAGAGGTTGCAGCACAGGTCTTCTGCACTGGTAGCTCTTCCGCCATTAGGGCATTGAAGTGCGGCCGCACCTACTCTACGGTGAACACGGCATGAACCGGCTTGGGCGGTGGCGTCGGCTCCTGGTCGGAAGCCACGTCCATCGTCTAATTTTCGTCGCTCAGCTCGGCGAGATCGCTGGTGAGCCTGTATGTCTGGCTGCTAGACCGGACCACTGCCAAGCATGAGTCTGACTGCCCTGGCCCACCCAGACCGCCTCCGTCGCCCGCGCGCTTTCCGCCTGAAACGGTCCACGCCGCCCGCGCCGCTTCCCGGTGCAGGCGATTGCTCCGCGTTCAAACGACACAAGTGCCGTCCGTCCGTCCATCTGCCACCCACATTAATGATACGCGGTTGCCGAGGTGGCTACTCCGGTGCCACCCGTCCGTCCCTCTGCCGCCCACCATTGCTATACGAACTGCTGCACCGGCCATAGCCGCAGTCATCCACCTCCGTTCCCTTTCTCCTGTCCACACCACTCCCATCATGGTTTCCTTGCACTCCAGCGCTCTTCGGGACGGGCGGATGATGGACCGAAAGGTGATGGCAGCCATTGCTGCCGACTGGCTGGCCGGCAGGCAGCCGGAGGACGACGACGTCCCAATGGAGAACATGGTAGTCGATGATCCGGCGCCAACCCCCTCCTCCGCGCCATCCTTGCTGGTGCATTGCACCATGACCATCAGTGAGGCCCGTGCCCAATACATGGACACGGTGAGGCAGAAGCATCAGGAGCAGTTCTGGGAGGCGCAGGACGATGCCACCTACAACCACAATCTCACTAGGAGCACCTGCAGGCGGAGGAGCAGATCACCGCAGAGTGGGCTGAGTAGGAGGCACTGCTCGAGTCGTACCGCTCGGTCCGTGAGAGCCACCTCGCGCGCTGGCGGTACTGCATGCGGGTGGCGGAGGTTGCGGCTGCCTACAAAGAGGATGATGAAGCGGGTGAGGCGCTGTTTGGCGAGACCGACGACGAGGCGGAGGACAATGCCGGCTCCGCCGAGGACCTACCCCGCCAGCACCGAGGTGGAGGACTTCGCCGGCGTCGGCGAGGCCCTGCTCCGCTGTGGCCCCGTCCCGCCAACGACGAGGCGGAGGATAATGCCGGCTCCGACGAGGCCCCGCCCCACCAGCACCGAGGCGGAGGACTTCGCCGGCTTCAGCGAGGCCCTGCTTCGCTGAGGCCCCGCCCCGCCAACATCGAGGCAAAGGAAATCGCCAGCTCAGCTGAGGCCCCGCCCTGCCGGCAACGAGGGGGCGGATTTCCCCTGCTCCATCGAGGCCCCGTCCCACTGCCAACAAGGCCGCGCCACACAGAAAATGAGGAAGAGTAGAACATGGTCGGTCGCCGCCGCTTGGGTCCAAGTAAGGCCACCGCTGCTACCCTCCGGTTGAAGCCAAGCTTGGCGGATTGACCATTGACTGCCGATTAGCTTCTTGGTGGCGATGTGGAGTCGGAGAGCTGTGATGGAGAAGGACGCTGCTTCAGTTACTTAACTGCAGGTGCAGTTGGGTCACTGACATGTGGGCCTAACAGGCATCTGGCCCAGATGTCAGTGACGCAACTGCACCTGCAGTTAAGTCACAGAAGCTTAGTCCGCTGGAGAAGAAGCTTTTTTTCGGCTCAGCCGAAAATGGTTGGGTAGCTTCGGTTAATTAATTATACCTCCAGCGCACCCCTTTTTAGTTGAAGAATGTATGAAATGTAATGAAATCCGCATGTTTATATGAAATCCGGCCATGTATGAATGAATTTAGTTCGATTAGTTCGAATTCTTGTATCACTGACATTGGATGAACATGCAAAACAATACGTACTAGCATTATTCCCAGGGTGATCACCTCGTTTGCAGCAGTTTCACACGTACTCCCTCCGGTCCTTTTTAGTCTGCATATAAGTTTTGTCTGAAGTCAAAGTATGTCTACTTTGACCAATCTTATAGAAAAAAGTATCAACATTCACAATGTAAAATCAACTGACTTTAAAGAAATCTAATATGCGAAGTAAAAAGGAACAGAGGGAGTACAAAAAGTTTGAGCAGCTTTTTAGCATTCCTGTACATTGCAATCAAACACACAGGCCTAGTAATTCATAGAGAACATTCAAAACAATCGATGATTATGCATCTCAGCGATTCACATGTCAGAGCCAATATTTACTTCATAACTAAAGAATAAAGAAAAATCGATCGATGCTGCTGACATCAAAGGGCGTCCCATTCGAAAATATCAAACGCATGTCTTTTTGCTAACATCAATGAGCAAAATTTGACAAGGTTGTCCCATTCCAAAATGTCAAATGCATGTTGTTTTGCATAAATCAATGAGCAAACTTTGACAAGGTTTTCCCATTCCAAAATATCAAATGCCTATGATTGTGGAATGGGCAGGGTTTGCCATCAGTTCAGACATTGACATGGCACCTCGTGCTAAAGAAACCAGCTGTTCTTTTTGTGCAGTTCCACCAAAATCAACCAAATTCGCGAGTAGCTTGTATGATTCCGCCTTTATATGTTGCAATGCCTTGAACATATCGGCACCTCCTTTCTTGTGGTGGAAATGAATGATTCGAGAATATTCGATGTATTCATGAACATTTTGTGTAGTTCCCATTGAAATCCAGCTGAGCACCCCTGTTTGCATAAATACAAAAAAAGTGATTAATATAAAGCAAACTGTACTATGAATAGACAGTTTAAACAGGCAACCTACATGATCCATGCAGAGCACACATTTAAAAACTGGAACTCACCGGAAGGAATCCTAAAACAACATTGTATTGGCCATCACAACAACAAAGATGGAGATCCGTGAGTCCTTCTGAGCTAAAGTTTGTTTGTTCTTGTGGGCAATAATGTAACCATCCTTCAACTGCTCCCTTCTGATAAGAAGAGAGGCTTGGCTTCTTCATCCTGGCATAATCGGAACTAGGCACTTCACGTACTCCATATTCTTCTTCAGAGGAGGATGATCCTATTGTGCAAAGACAAGAGGACAACTAAATGCTAGCATCCCTATTTGCTCAAAAAAAGGAAAGAAAATATTTCAAACAACACAGATGAAGCACTTCATGACGATAGCTAAATACTAGCACAACACCAATAGAGATGACAAAGCTCAATCATATGGATGAAATCCGTGGGCCGGTACCAACCTTTGTCAGGAGGATCATTGTGTAGAGCATACAAATGAAGCACTTCTCGGGAACCATCTGTTGTTATCTACTGTGGTTTCTATGCTTACTATATACTCCTCGATTAGTTTAATGTTTCCAACATCTTCTTGTGCGGTTCCACTAAAATATATGTTATCTTCAAAGAAGATCCCTGTTTGCACAAGTAGAGATAATTACATATTACATTAAGAGTGGCATCAAATTAGCGGCAAAACAATTGCTCGTTCCAGCCATAGCAATAAATTAAGATGCAGAACTATATCATTACTTGTGTCATCACAGTTCCAGTGCTTCATTATAGCACCGTGAGTTGATTTTTGTTTTTCTTCATATCGTTCTTCCCCTTCATTACTTGGTTCAGGGGGGGGGGGGGGGGGGGGGGGGGGGGGGGGGGGGGGGGGGGGGGGGGGGGGGGGGGGGGGGGGGGGGGGGGGGGGGGGGGGGGGGGGGGGGGGGGGGGGGGGGGGGGGGGGGGGGGGGGGGGGGGGGGGGGGGGGGGGGGGGGGGGGGGGGGGGGGGGGGGGGGGGGGGGGGGGGGGGGGGGGGGGGGGGGGGGGGGGGGGGGGGGGGGGGGGGGGGGGGGGGGGGGGGGGGGGGGGGGGGGGGGGGGGGGGGGGGGGGGGGGGGGGGGGGGGGGGGGGGGGGGGGGGGGGGGGGGGGGGGGGGGGGGGGGGGGGGGGGGGGGGGGGGGGGGGGGGGGGGGGGGGGGGGGGGGGGGGGGGGGGGGGGGGGGGGGGGGGGGGGGGGGGGGGGGGGGGGGGGGGGGGGGGGGGGGGGGGGGGGGGGGGGGGGGGGGGGGGGGGGGGGGGGGGGGGGGGGGGGGGGGGGGGGGGGGGGGGGGGGGGGGGGGGGGGGGGGGGGGGGGGGGGGGGGGGGGGGGGGGGGGGGGGGGGGGGGGGGGGGGGGGGGGGGGGGGGGGGGGGGGGGGGGGGGGGGGGGGGGGGGGGGGGGGGGGGGGGGGGGGGGGGGGGGGGGGGGGGGGGGGGGGGGGGGGGGGGGGGGGGGGGGGGGGGGGGGGGGGGGGGGGGGGGGGGGGGGGGGGGGGGGGGGGGGGGGGGGGGGGGGGGGGGGGGGGGGGGGGGGGGGGGGGGGGGGGGGGGGGGGGGGGGGGGGGGGGGGGGGGGGGGGGGGGGGGGGGGGGGGGGGGGGGGGGGGGGGGGGGGGGGGGGGGGGGGGGGGGGGGGGGGGGGGGGGGGGGGGGGGGGGGGGGGGGGGGGGGGGGGGGGGGGGGGGGGGGGGGGGGGGGGGGGGGGGGGGGGGGGGGGGGGGGGGGGGGGGGGGGGGGGGGGGGGGGGGGGGGGGGGGGGGGGGGGGGGGGGGGGGGGGGGGGGGGGGGGGGGGGGGGGGGGGGGGGGGGGGGGGGGGGGGGGGGGGGGGGGGGGGGGGGGGGGGGGGGGGGGGGGGGGGGGGGGGGGGGGGGGGGGGGGGGGGGGGGGGGGGGGGGGGGGGGGGGGGGGGGGGGGGGGGGGGGGGGGGGGGGGGGGGGGGGGGGGGGGGGGGGGGGGGGGGGGGGGGGGGGGGGGGGGGGGGGGGGGGGGGGGGGGGGGGGGGGGGGGGGGGGGGGGGGGGGGGGGGGGGGGGGGGGGGGGGGGGGGGGGGGGGGGGGGGGGGGGGGGGGGGGGGGGGGGGGGGGGGGGGGGGGGGGGGGGGGGGGGGGGGGGGGGGGGGGGGGGGGGGGGGGGGGGGGGGGGGGGGGGGGGGGGGGGGGGGGGGGGGGGGGGGGGGGGGGGGGGGGGGGGGGGGGGGGGGGGGGGGGGGGGGGGGGGGGGGGGGGGGGGGGGGGGGGGGGGGGGGGGGGGGGGGGGGGGGGGGGGGGGGGGGGGGGGGGGGGGGGGGGGGGGGGGGGGGGGGGGGGGGGGGGGGGGGGGGCAATGTGTGTGAGAGAGGCCTAAAGATAATGTGCGTGCGGGAGACACTTAGGCACATGCATGTGCATATAGAGGGCCAGCAGAGACCGTGCGTGTGTATATATGCATGTGAGAGAAATAGTGTTTTTCAACTGAGATTAGTGAAAAGAGTGGTACATAGTAGTAAGAGAGAGAGAGGGAGATATATAGGGAGTGTGTGTGCGAGACACTCCGCGAGAGAGTGTGAGCATGTGTGAGAGAGAAATGCCGATGTATATAAAGTGTCTGCACTTATGCGTCAGATAGAGAAATATATAGCGTGTGTGTGAGGACGGGCCGAGGCATAGTGCATCTATGCGTAAAAGGCGGTTCTACACATTAAATTAAAATATAAATTGCATTAAATTTTTTGGATGAGATCATGAGTTTTGCAATTTGTGTATGAACAAACATTGGTCTATCAGACACCCATACTCTATTGAATTCGAGCATGTGTATGGGTTTATTTCATATTATCGATCCATAGAGTGAGAGTGGTTTGAAATACAGACAATGCATGGCTTTTGCAATTCATATATAAACATTAATTAGTGCACTCCGTGTTGTTAGTGTCAGGCACTTTATACATTTGTCACATACATGGATACATTCCAAATTGCTAGCTATGAAATAGAGGGGGGGGGGGGGGGGGGGGGGGGGGGGGGGGGGGGGGGGGGGGGGGGGGGGGGGGGGGGGGGGGGGGGGGGGGGGGGGGGGGGGGGGGGGGGGGGGGGGGGGGGGGGGGGGGGGGGGGGGGGGGGGGGGGGGGGGGGGGGGGGGGGGGGGGGGGGGGGGGGGGGGGGGGGGGGGGGGGGGGGGGGGGGGGGGGGGGGGGGGGGGGGGGGGGGGGGGGGGGGGGGGGGGGGGGGGGGGGGGGGGGGGGGGGGGGGGGGGGGGGGGGGGGGGGGGGGGGGGGGGGGGGGGGGGGGGGGGGGGGGGGGGGGGGGGGGGGGGGGGGGGGGGGGGGGGGGGGGGGGGGGGGGGGGGGGGGGGGGGGGGGGGGGGGGGGGGGGGGGGGGGGGGGGGGGGGGGGGGGGGGGGGGGGGGGGGGGGGGGGGGGGGGGGGGGGGGGGGGGGGGGGGGGGGGGGGGGGGGGGGGGGGGGGGGGGGGGGGGGGGGGGGGGGGGGGGGGGGGGGGGGGGGGGGGGGGGGGGGGGGGGGGGGGGGGGGAGGTCTAAACCGGGGTAGGTTTGTAACTTCACCAAGACGCCAGTCTCAACCGCTTCCGGGAAGCATTCATACGCCGTGGGCACCTAAACACCCATGCGCTTGGCCGAAATCTATCCCGCCCACATTTGGGACACCTGAGATTACTATCCTACCCCCAACCCGCAATATGTCCGAAATTTTAGATGGGGGCAAAGTTTGTAACTTTCCCCAAATTTCAAACAAGCGCGTCCCAAGCCGAAACATTGTTCCCCCTTAGTTCCCCGCCTCCCTCCGTTTCCCCATTCATACTCCGTGGGTGCCAAAATGCCCTCTCCACCAGCCGCGAAACCCCAGCCTCCTCCGTCCTCCACCCCATAGCGCCCAATCCACCGCCGCCCTCCTCCATCACGCCGGAGCCGGTACCCCGATGTCGTCGTCCAACGCAACCGCAACCGCAACGCCCTCAAGAACTTAGCAGCTGAAGCCGAGGTAGAGCTGCCTCCACGACACCGACGCCGACGTGCGCCATACCAGAACCACTCCGACCACGCCATCCTGCGCCTCACTGCTGCCGCTCCACTGTCGCAACCGTCCACCGCACCGGAGCTGTTCCCGCTACGCCGTTGTCCGCCGCCTCAGATCTGCTTCCCCGCCACCGACAGACGGCCACCGCACCACACTCAACAACTTGGCCATGGGTTCATCCAAGGCTGCACCGTCCTCCACAACTTCTCGTTTCCAGCGAACCACAAGAAGGGGGGGGGGGGGGGGGGGGGGGGGGGGGGGGGGGGGGGGGGGGGGGGGGGGGGGGGGGGGGGGGGGGGGGGGGGGGGGGGGGGGGGGGGGGGGGGGGGGGGGGGGGGGGGGGGGGGGGGGGGGGGGGGGGGGGGGGGGGGGGGGGGGGGGGGGGGGGGGGGGGGGGGGGGGGGGGGGGGGGGGGGGGGGGGGGGGGGGGGGGGGGGGGGGGGGGGGGGGGGGGGGGGGGGGGGGGGGGGGGGGGGGGGGGGGGGGGGGGGGGGGGGGGGGGGGGGGGGGGGGGGGGGGGGGGGGGGGGGGGGGGGGGGGGGGGGGGGGGGGGGGGGGGGGGGGGGGGGGGGGGGGGGGGGGGGGGGGGGGGGGGGGGGGGGGGGGGGGGGGGGGGGGGGGGGGGGGGGGGGGGGGGGGGGGGGGGGGGGGGGGGGGGGGGGGGGGGGGGGGGGGGGGGGGGGGGGGGGGGGGGGGGGGGGGGGGGGGGGGGGGGGGGGGGGGGGGGGGGGGGGGGGGGGGGGGGGGGGGGGGGGGGGGGGGGGGGGGGGGGGGGGGGGGGGGGGGGGGGGGGGGGGGGGGGGGGGGGGGGGGGGGGGGGGGGGGGGGGGGGGGGGGGGGGGGGGGGGGGGGGGGGGGGGGGGGGGGGGGGGGGGGGGGGGGGGGGGGGGGGGGGGGGGGGGGGGGGGGGGGGGGGGGGGGGGGGGGGGGGGGGGGGGGGGGGGGGGGGGGGGGGGGGGGGGGGGGGGGGGGGGGGGGGGGGGGGGGGGGGGGGGGGGGGGGGGGGGGGGGGGGGGGGGGGGGGGGGGGGGGGGGGGGGGGGGGGGGGGGGGGGGGGGGGGGGGGGGGGGGGGGGGGGGGGGGGGGGGGGGGGGGGGGGGGGGGGGGGGGGGGGGGGGGGGGGGGGGGGGGGGGGGGGGGGGGGGGGGGGGGGGGGGGGGGGGGGGGGGGGGGGGGGGGGGGGGGGGGGGGGGGGGGGGGGGGGGGGGGGGGGGGGGGGGGGGGGGGGGGGGGGGGGGGGGGGGGGGGGGGGGGGGGGGGGGGGGGGGGGGGGGGGGGGGGGGGGGGGGGGGGGGGGGGGGGGGGGGGGGGGGGGGGGGGGGGGGGGGGGGGGGGGGGGGGGGGGGGGGGGGGGGGGGGGGGGGGGGGGGGGGGGGGGGGGGGGGGGGGGGCAAAAGCAATGCATTGCCTGTATTTCAAACCACTCTCACTCTATGGATCGATACTATGAAATAAACACATGCACATGCTAGAATTCAATAGAGTATGGGTGTCTGATAGAACGATTTTCGTTCATATGCAAATTGCAAAATTCATGATCTCATCCAAAAATAATAATGCCATTTATATTTCAATTTAATGTGTAGAACCGCCTTTTACACGTAGATGCACTATGCCTCGGCCCATTCTCACAAACGCGCTATATATCTCTCTATCTAACACATAAGTGTACACACTTTATATACATCAGCATTTCTCTTTCACACATGCTCACAATCTCGCCCGGGGTGTCGGGGTGTCTCACGCACACACTCTCTCTATCTCTCCCTTTCTCTCTCTCTCTCTCTGACTACTAAGTACCACTCTTTTCACTAATCTCAGTTGGAAAACAGTATTTCTCTCACATGCATATATACACACGCACGGTCTCTACTAGCCCACTATACGCACATATATGTGCCTACGTGTCTCCCGCACG